>JARQWZ010000784.1:267500-332500 GCA_033150135.1 Gobio occitaniae
AAGCACGTCGCTAAACTAGTGAATGAACTTGCGCTCCCTGGGCGGTTCAGCGCAAAAAAGGAGGCGTGTTCCGGCGCAAACAATCCCTGGTGCTATTTTGCTGTTCCATTAAACAATTGCGCCACTGACCAAAAAAAACCTAGTCTAAAGTCAGTGGCGCGTTGCGCGTTGTTCATTATGCTATTTTAAGGGCGCATGCTTGACCATAATGTATAGCGTGCACAACGTGCATACACTTTGCTCATGTAATCTACACAGATGAAACAGTTATTTTTGCAAATCATAAATTGTTACACTAAAAAATATTAACACATGAGATGATGGAAATCATTGTGGTGTGCCACGAAGATGTGAAAAAATAGGCATAAATCTAGCTTACAAATGATTCAGGCTAATTGTAGTCTAATAATTAAGGAGACATGTTTGCCCAATAGTGGCAACTTCTGGCAAGACATATGTGTATATAAGGACATCTAACAAATTGGTTTGTCCGTCAAGAACCAGGAAAAAAAGTCGGTGAGGGTGGACGCAGCGATGTCCTCTGCTGGCGTCAGGTCCTGAGTAGAGGCAGATCCACCTCCCGTTACACGGCGTGCCCGATTGATGCTGGCAAGCTTGGACTTTCCCCGTCTTCTGATGTCATTGTAGCGCTTGCGGCACTGGTGCGACGTCCTGGGGATGCCAGCTGATGAAACAATTGTGGCTATTTCCTCCCACGCCTGTTTAACCGACGCTATTTTGGGTGGGTTTCTCCCATCCCCATACAACACAACTTCTCTGTCTTTCACTGCTCTTACAAGCACATCAGTCTCCTCGGCTGTGAACCGCTCCTGGCGTGCGCCTGGTAAATACGCCATAATAATAGCAATCCATAATGGAACTTGCGCACCTGCTTTTACAGGGAATGTTGGATGACGCTCTGATTGGTTTATTCACGTTACGCCCAAACCACACCTATGAATAATGAAGCTACTTCAGACCAACCCATTTTAGATTTGCGCCGGGTGCAAGAGCCATTTATCCCGTCGGGAAAATAGCAACAGCGCCGAGACCCGCCCACAAAGTTACTTGCGCTTCACGCTTTGACACTTGCGTTTCAGATCGTTAAAATAGGGCCCTCTATCTCCGCAGCACTTTATTGTATTCAAACCATACTTGGTACATGTGATCACGAGCATGACCTGAGTTGAAATGCAGCGTTTCGGCACAGCGATACGAAAAATGGCTATTTTTGCTTATAACTTCTGAACTGTCTGTCCAAAAATCATAAAATTGTTCTCGTTAGATTCAAGATATTAAATGTCTGATATCAAATTTTACCATATCGGTATAATTTTGTCTGTCGGCCATTTTGAATTATGTGCTAAAATGCTGTATTTTATGAACGCTTTAACGGATTGTTACGAAACTCGGTATGGGTCATCATCACGATGCCCTGAAGGAGCCTGAGAAGTTTTGAAACAGCGCCACCTAGTGGAGAATTCTTTTTTTCAAACGCTTATAACTTTGGGTGTGGTTGACTTATTTTCATGGGAGTAGCTTTTTTTGTCTCCTGAATTCTCGCCGAGTCCAACGATACCAGACTTGCCAGGTTTTGTGGTATGGTTTGTGCAGCGCGGTAATTTAGTGCTTAAAAAATATTAGCAGATATCTTCGAAACCGCTAGTCCGATCGAGACGAAACCAGCGTCAGAAGTTCGAAAACATAGGTCGATAGCTAATCGCTAATGCCCAAATGTCAAAATATTGATAGTAAGGGGAGTAAAATGCAATCAAAGTCAGGTGTCAGTCCTTTTTTCATATAAATGTCTATAACTCCAAAACGAAATGAGATATTTTCACCAAAATTGACACACATGTATGGGGTCACTCCGAGGACACATAAGAAATACTAGGATTGTGCCTCTTGGTGGCGCTATAATTAAACTAAAATATGAAATTGCCTATATACAACTCAATGTTTTAATTTGGAGTTTTAACGTTTTGGTTTCACTTTATTTTGATGGTCCCTTTAACACATTCTGTTGACTATAAATAACATTGCACCTACATGTCTACTAATTCTCATTAGAGTGTTAGTAGAGTTTTAGTAGACTGGTAGGGTTAGGGTTAGAATAAGTTGACATGTACTTGCAAAGTTACTTATAGTCAGTAGAATATCTGTTGGAGGACCATCACAATAAAGAGTTAGCAGACATTAAGCAGACAGTCTACTGATAATCTAATGAGAGTTAGTTGACATGTAGTTGCAAATTTACTTATAGTCAACATAATGTTCAAAAGGGACCATCAAAATAAAGTGTTACCAATGTTTTTGCTTCAAATGTCTTCACTCATTTTTCCAGTTGGTCTGCTGCTAGCTTCCTTGTTTTAATTGTAATATGTTGGTCAGTTGGACTGTCATGCTCATGTTGTCGAGTTGTTCATGAGAATTGTGTTTGTGTTTTTTGACTTTTTCACTGAACATTCGACCTGGATTACCATAGTAACACACATTGCTTTCGCTTATTGATGACATCAAACCCTCCGCCGGCTGGCACAGCAGATTCTGCCATAGTGGTTGCCTGGGTTACGTGTGTGGGGCGGAGCTATCAAAATAGGGGTGTGTTTGTTTTGGTGGTTTGAAATCAACATCGATTACGCGAAAGCACTTACCCCACCTTTAACTTAAACTAAAGTATAGACTAAAACCATAAAAAAAACACATTTTTGTTACTTGAAATAAAATAAAATATAAAAAGTCAAACGTTCTCAATTTAATTTAGGTTGATGTATTAAAATAACAAAAAAATTAAAAACTATATAGATTTTTTTTTTAACTATTAAAAATTACAAAAACATGCAACAAAAATAAACTAAAAATAAAAAACTGATTCAAATATTCTTAAAAAACTACAGTATCTCAATGAAACCAAAATAACTCTAGTACAGTTTCATACTGTACACTGACATATTGGTATATTACACCCCCAAATGAAAAGAAAGTAAGATGGTCTTGAGTAGAAAATTAAGTATTTATAAATTATAAAATTTGTATTGCATATTATATTATATTATATTATATTATATTATATTATATTATATTAATTATATTATATTATATTATATTATATTATATTATATTATATTATATTATATTATATTATATTATATTATATTATATTATATTATATTATATTATATTGTATTATATTATATATACATCATGGTAGTGACTTTAATTTATACTGATTTAAATAATGAAATGTTTAATACTGTGAAATGTAACTGTTTGTTTAAAACAGAATGTATTGAGAATCACAGCAATTAAAAACACAATAACATACAGTAAACATCCCATTATGGATATGATAATTCAGGATAGTATAATCATTCAATGCAACAACAAAAAAATGCTCTAATTATAGCAAATAGATGATAATTAAATCTATTTAGAATGACCCTCTTGGAAATGCTCAGTGTTTGTGTAGTTATATAATGTGTATTTTGTTGCATTATTATGTGAAAGATCAAGTGTGTGTGTGTGTGTGTGTGTGTGTGTGTGCGTGCGTGTGTGTGTGTGTGTGTGTGTGTGTGTGTGTGTGTGTGTGTGTGTGTGTGTGTGTGTGCGTGTGTGTGTGTGTGTGTGTGTGGACTGAAGCAGAGGAAGGCAGCGATGGAGCAGACACACAGGACTCTGGACTGACCAGCAGTTTCCTCATCCCCACAGACCTCATATCAAGCTGAGGTTTTCCTTTCCTCTGCGAGTACAGGATATCGCTCCATCAGCTGGGACAGGGATGTGAACGCTCATCAGATTCAGAGCCAAGAGCTCGCGCTGAGACTGTGTGCCGTTACATCACCACCATTCACAGAAATAACTGCGCAAACAAACCAGTCCTAGTAAATGTGTAATAAACCAGAATGCATTCATTTTAATCCACTCACACCTTACAGCTAAAACTGACTCTAAGCATTTATATTCCTTTAACTAATGCACTGATGTGAGTAATAACACTTAAAGGGATAGTTCACCCAAAAAACGAAATGCTTATGTGTATCTGCTCACCCCCAGGGCATCAGAGATGTAGGTGTGTTTATTTCCTCAGTAGAACACAAATGAAGATTTTTAACAGTGTGACAGTCGTATAATGATGTCAATGGGGATATTTTAGAGTATGAGAGCAAAGAGAGTAAAAACACAGACATACGAATCCTCATTAAACCTGCGGCTCGTGGGACACACTGATGTCTGAAGACACAAAACCATCGGTTTCTGCGAGAAACCCAACAGTATTTATGCCATTATTTCACCTATTATCAGGCGAATGTCATCTAGTATTCCCAGCAGCGCCATAACTTCCGGCGAATAAGGTCAAAATACTGGCGCGGTCATAGACATATATACATAGATGCCTCATTCGACCGATCCGCGCAGGCACTAATGAGGAATCTATGTATATATCTATGATCGCGCCGGTATTTTGACCTTATTCGCCGGAAGTGATGGTGCGGCTGATGCAGAGCCATAGAAAAAAATGAAATACAGTTTTAAATATGGATATTTTTCTTACATTTGTATTTTTTATGGACTTCAAAAACAGAGCAACTATTACTGCTATTCTAATGCTTGGATTAGCCAGAACATTTTTAATATAACTCAGATTATATTCGTCTGAAAGAAGAATGTCATACACACCTCGGATGACTTGAGGGTGAGTAAATCATGGGCTAATTTTCATTTTTGGGTGAACTATCCCTTTAAGATCTCATTTGCTAACATTAGTTTACATGAACACACAATAAACAAAACTTCTCCAGCATTTATTAATCTTCGTTGATGGTAATCTCAATATTTCTACACATCTGGTAAAATAATAATGAACGTGAACAAACTGAACAATTAGATTTTTACTAACGTTAACAAAAATGAATACCTGCTTTAAAAAGTATATTGTTCCAATGGATCAATGAGACTTTTTTACTATATAGAATATAACTTTTTAATATAAAACTTTTGTTTTTAACCCAGCATTTTTTAGATTGTATTATTTTATAATACACTCAAAAAAATGCTGGGTAAAACACAAACAAGTTGGGTTGAAAATGGACTAACCCAACAATTGGGTTGTTGTAAGCAAACATCTAACCCAACCGCTGGGTTAAAATTACCCATTCACTCGGTTAGTCCATTTTCAACCCAACTTGGGTTGTTTTTGACCCAGCATTTTTTAGAGTGTACATTTTAATTTAACAGTACATGTTTTCCTGTTGGTGTATATTTGTCTTGTTAGATATACTGTAGATATTTTCTGTAAATTGAAAGGAAATTATATATCTACACTCTAAAAAATGCTGGGTTAAAAACAACCCAAGTTGGGTTGAATATGGACTAACCCAGCAATTGGGTTGTTTTAAGCAAACATTCAACCCAACCGCTGGGTTCAAACAATCTATTCACTGGGTTGAAACCACCTAATAGCGGGGTTAGTCCATATTCAACCCAACTTGGGTTGTTTTTAAAGTTCGTAGGGCTGATCGGTCCTTTACGTGCCGTCTGCAAGCAATCACATCATTACCACATGGCACAAGCTGATTGGCTGTGCTTATCCCGCAACCAATGAGATTGCTTGCTCAACATTTGACCCTCATCCCTCATTCGCACTTTGTAACAAATCCTTCCCTCGCAGGTCAAAATGACCTGAAGACATGAAAGTATACTTCTTTTTTAGTTTTTTTTTTAAAAAGCTTTTACCTTTAAATAACCAGATTATTAATCAATAAATAATCAATAATAATAATTTAAGCACATTCTCCACATTCTTTGACTCTTCTTTGGCCTTATAGCTCTATATGTGCAGAGTTCCGGTTACGTTGCATGAGTGCCACCACTGGCGGGACCTTTGCTATGGGCAGAACTGGAACGTCCTGAGCCCTTGATCACTTGAATCCACTATGGAGTTGATTTATTATTCATTTTGTTCCTTTACGAAATTGTTTAATGCAGCATTCTCTATGTATATAGGTGTGTTTGGGTTGTTTTAAATGTTTTTAAAGATAATCAAAATATCATAGAGTTGTTTGTGGTGGGATAAATTAAATATGGGATATGAAGCTGTACATTTGAAGTAGACTCGCTCTCGGGTCAGTCCATATAAACTTCCCTCGTCCACTTCAGGAAGTGGAACACACTTCAAAATGGCGGCGGGGATTCCCCCGAGGGGAAGTGCTTGGGGAAGTTCACAAGTGTGTCTAAGACCCCATTTACACTGCATGCTTCAAGAGACCCAATTCCCATTTTCAAGACCTGCAGTGTAAATGTGGCCTATAAGTGGAGCGGATGAGCCATTCCGCTGGGTCCTAAAGTAATTTCCCTTTAGATTGCATTCAGATACACATGTAGACATTATAAAATGATTTTTTTGGTAAAGTTATAGTAGTACTGAAGCATTCCTCTCATTACATTCATTCCTATGGGGGTCAAATTTACCCGCGAGGGAAGGACTTATTACTATTTTAGATTTCAACCACAAAACTCCTCGAATCCAGTCAAATTTTTTGTGCATTTGTGGTTCAAGTGCAAGAAAAGTCCTAGAGTCTTGGACAACTCAGATGAACTCCAAATTTAAAAATAAAAGAGAGTTTCGGGTCAAAATGACCCGAGGGAAGGATGAGGTTTCAACAGTCTGGATCAGTTCAACCCTTCCACCTCCCCAGCTCCACCTGCCTCGATCGGACACAGGATTCATGTTTGTGTGTTTATGCAGCACATCTTATTGATTTATATTCATTGATTTATTCCCAGATACATGTTTTTACTCCTGATTTCAGTAAAACTGTAATTTGTGAATTGTCAAAGTATTATGTTACTTCATCCAGGTTTGCAGTAGGAAATGTGCAGATGACATGTAGCCTAAAATGTTTTGTAGTCACTTAGTTTCAGCGCAGAGCTTGATTTGCATACTGTTCTTCTGGAGCGCTGCGCTCTCTGGCAGGAGCTTTAATCTTCTTTCCCCTGAGCTTCGTCTCTGAGTGTCCTCCTCTCTCTCTCTCTCTCTCTCTCTCTCTCTCTCTCTCTCTGTTAAACTGACCCACTTGCTCCCTGACTCCTGGATTGTTTGACTTGCTTCATTGTTTTTAATCATGTGATGTTCAGAAAGTCCAGTGCAAACTACAAATTAAAGCATGCAAGATTTAAATTCCGAAAATGAAAGGGCGTGAACATTCTGCCAAACTCTTTCTTTTCTTTTTTATGTTTCATACACTCTAAAAAAATGCTGGGTTTAAAAACAACCCAAGTTGGGTTGAAAAGGGACTAACCCAGCAATTGGGTAGTTTTAAGCAAACATTTAACCCAACTGCTGGGTTAAAACAACCCAATTGCTGGGTTAGTCCATTTTCAACCCAACTTGGGTTGTTTTTAACCCAGCATTTTTTTATAGTGTAGATGAAATAAAGTCACACTGGTGTGGAATGACATGAGGGCGAGTAAATATAGATGTTTAGATGCAGATGTTTAGATTACCTGTTAGCTGTCACCTGCCCCCCAATTTCATATAGATATGAAAATGCACTATCCAAACTTAAATGGTTGTAAATCAAGCATGTTTTGGAATATAGACATGAGGATGGTCTTGACATTTGGTAGATTAGTGTAGAAGTCCAATAAATTATGTAAGTGAAATAGAAAAAAAGTTATAGAAGTTTAAGTTTATGAAAATGTAAAAATATAATATTTTATATATAATACATGTTGGACTCGAAAACTGCAAGAAAATCAAAACCAAAAATCTGAACAAGTTGTGTTCCAAATTTTAGGTTGATATCTCAAAAAATGAGCTTTCAGTCAGATTGTGTTTGGGCGCAGTACCAAACGCTTCCACTAGATGACAAACAAGCTCCATTATTGACCAGATAAGGGCGGCCTCATTTGCATATATGGTTTGAGTGATCTGAACCATATATTTCTATAATTTCATACAATTTATGAAGTAGACATCATATTTAGAAGTAGTATGGGAAGTTTGATATGAATTCAACCTCTAATAAACATAAAAAGAATGTGTGCCGCCACATCACAAATGGAGAATCTATAATTTTTTTCTTTATATTTAAAACATTTTCAGACCTTTTTTCTCAAAAAATTTAATGGATGTTATGTTTTGAACTCTTGGCATGAACACAAACATCTTACATAATTTTTTTTCTGTTAATCGCCATTTCAAAATAAAGGTCTGAACACGCTTTATGAGTATGAAAATATTCTTGTTGTAAATTGATAAATTACTGCTCCTCTGTAAAATATTTAGAAAAACAGTCTCCAAATATGAAAACTAGATATTGTAAGCTTTCAAATGATATATAGTTTGTCAAGATTAGTTCAGGTTTAGTATAGTATATTACTGTTTTAGAAATGTAATGGATGTGGGACTCGTCACAGGTCGAGGATGTGGATTGGCTTTATTCTTCTTGTGCTTTTTTTCATGTTGCATGTAAGAGTTTTCCTTAATTATGCTTGTGTTTGGTTCTTTATGCAGAAATGATAGCAGTAAAGTATATATAAATGCAGAGTGGACACAAAGCATCGACAGATGAAGCCTGCGATGAATGCAGAAGTGACAGTGATGCTCTTTCACAGAGTCTGTATGAGCAACAGAAGATGATGCTCTGTGTCAACACTGTACATTCAGGGATATTATAGAGGATTTAAACTACGACTGTAAAAAATAACATTTTGGTTTCTTAAAAAATCTAAATATTAATGAAAATTAGAATAATATTGCAGTAATACTAACGTAGCACTAATTGATACTTTGCAAGCATACAATGTGTTTCATTCTATTGAACAGCATGTGGCTGTTAAGGTCAGTAAATATCATTTGTCATTATTATCTGTTATTATTTGTTATTATATCACAACAAAAAAATCATCCTGTTAAAAACTCTCACCCATGAAGACAAACATCCCTTGACATTAGATTAAACAACAATAGCAATAGCAATAATAAAAATATAAAATATGATTATAAATTATGAAATTATGAAAAAATTATTAAATGATAAATCAAATGATATCTACATAAATGACACATGATTATAAACTTAAATCATATAAAAAAATAAAAACAGATGTACGGTTGCTCTCCTAAAGTAACACACACACACACACACACAGACACACACACACACACACAAACGCACACACACACACACACTCGTACACACGCGCGCACACACACACACACACACACACACACTCACACAATCTCTCTCTCTCTCTCACGCACACACACACACACACACACACACACACACACACACACACACACACAAACACACACTCACACACACTCACACACTCTCTCACACACACACACACACACACACACACTCACACTCACACTCACACACACACACACTCACACTCACACTCACACACACACACACACGTACACTCTCTCTCACACACACATACTCATTCACACACTCGCGCACACACTCACACACACACACACACACACACAGGTTTGTATTGAGATTCTTCAGATCCTTCATTTGCTATGCCATACTCTTTCATTCGTTTTCAGTATTGTTTTGCGGATTCAGACGTGAAGTTCTGCTTTTTGGTGTTTTCAGAATTGTCATTCTGAATGTTTGAATCTTTTTTCTAAGTTGTACCAAATGACAAGCAACATTCTGTCACTATAGAAACCGGTTTGATGCCAGAATTTTGGCTGGACATGTTTCTATTTCCAGAGTCATTCCATGTCAAGTCAAACTGAAGTGATGCAGAATGAAGCTTTTCCAAAGTCCTGAGCTCCTGAACACCTGATGCCTCTGCATTCGAGTACAGAGCGTTTTTAAGTTGGAGAAATGTTGTGATATTTTCATCCTACAAACAGTTTATTTACAAGTATGCATATTGCAGAAATGTTGTTATGTAGATGTTAGCAGGTGCTCATGCTAGTGTTTACTGGAGATAAGGAGACGGAGGGACATAACATATCACACTCCAGTATTTAGTTGTATATAATTTAATGTACTTTTAAATTATTTTTTTCTTAATTTTATGTATATCTATATATCATTCATATACACTCACCTAAAGGATTATTAGGAACACACACTAATACTGTGTTTGACCCCCTTTCGCCTTCAGAACTGCCTTAATTCTACGTGGCATTGACTCAACAAGGTGCTGAACGCATTCTTTAGAAATGTTGGCCCATATTGATAGGAGAGCATCTTGCAGTTGATGGAGATTTGTGGGATGCACATCCAGGGCACGAAGCTCCCGTTCCACCACATCCCAAAGATGCTCTATTGGGTTGAGATCTGGTGACTGTGGGGCCATTTTAGTCCAGTGAACTCATTGTCATGTTCAAGAAACCAATTTGAAATGATTGGAGCTTTGTGACGGTGCATTATCCTGCTGGAAGTAGCCATCAGAGGATGGGGACATGGTGCTCATAAAGGGATGGACATGGGCAGAAACAATGCTCAGGTAGGCCGTGGCATTTAAACCATGCCCAATTGGCACTAAGGAGCCTAAAGTGTGCCAAGAAAACATCCCCCACACCATTACACCACCACCACCAGCCTGCACAGTGGGAACAAGGCATGATGGATCCATGTTCTCATTCTGTTTACGCCAAATTCTGACTCTACCATCTGAATGTCTCAACAGAAATCCAGACTCATCAGACCAGGCAACATTTTTCCAGTCTTCAACTGTCCAATTTTGGTGAGCTGGTGCAAATTGTCGCCTCTTTTTCCTCTTTGTAGTGGAGATGAGTGGTACCCGGTGGGGTCTTCTGCTGTTGTAGCCCATCCGCCTCAAGGTTGTGTGTGTTGTGGCTTCACAAATGCTTTGCTGCAGACCTCGGTTGTAACGAGTGGTTATTTCAGTCAAAGTTGCTCTTCTATCAGCTTGAATCAGTCGGCCCATGACCTCTGACCTCTAGCATCAACAAGGCATTTTCGCCCACAGGACTGCCGCATACTGGATGTTTTTCCCTTTTCACACCATTCTTTGTAAACCCTAGAAATGGTTGTGCGTGAAAATCCCAGTAACTGAGCAGATTGTGAAATACTCAGACCGGCCCGTCTGGCACCAATAACCATGCCACACTCAAAATTGCTTAAATCACCTTTCTTTCCCATTCTGACATTCAGTGTGGAGTTCAGGAGATTGTCTTGACCAGGACCACACCCCTAAATGCATTGAAGCAACTGCCATGTGATTGGTTGATTAGATAATTGCATTAATGAGAAATTGAACAGGTGTTCCTAATAATCCTTTAGGTGAGTGTATATGGAATGTCAAAATGTGCTGCGTCAGGTTTGATGTCAATGACAAGAACCCGTGAGATTTTTGCATCATGATTTCAAGCACGCTATAATTAAACCGGAGCTCACTGAAGCCAGACTCTCGTGTCTTTTTCTAACCAGTTGATACTGAAAACATTGTCCTCTAACAAGTACATCGAACGTACACCAATCCTTTGTCCCATTGACAGCGTGAACTTTACACCGGTCCTCCGGGACCGCCTCGCTGCACGACACACCTTCTCAGCGCATTCAGCCCATGACAGATGCCTCTATACCTGCCAGAGTTCCTGCCGGAGCACAGAGACCGACAGCTGATGGATCTGTGGCCTGTTCCCCTGGGAGAGCCTGTCAGCCCCGATCAAATCCTGGTTATTCCTCACCAAGAAGCTGAACTTCAGTGGAGTAGTCCACTATTCACAGTCAGTCACAGTCACGGAGACGAGTCTCGAGGCGAAGGAGGCGGATATACAACTGGACAACATTAGTCAGCATGAGTGTTGGGTATATGGGCTAAAACAAGAGTGAGATGTCAGCTGCAGAACACCTAAAGATCTGTATAATACACCTAAAGATCTGTATAATACACTTAAAGATCTGTATAATACACTTAAACATCTGTATAATACACCTAAAGATCTGTATAATACACTTAAAGATCTGTATAATACACCTAATACACCTAAAGATCTGTATAATACACCTAAAGATCTGTATAATACACTCTACTGATCTGTATAATACACCTAAAGATCTCTATAATACACTAAAAGATCTAAAGATATGTATAATACACCTAAAGATCTCTATAATACACCTAAAATCTGTATAATAAACCTAAAGATCTATATAATACACCTAAAGATCTGTATAATACATCTAAAGATCTGTATAATACACTTAAAGATCTGTATAATACACCTAAAGATCTGTATAATACACTTAAAGATCTATATAATACACCTAAAGATCTATATAATACACCTAAAGATCTGTATAATACACCCCTAAAGATCTGTATAATACACCTAAAGATCTGTATGATACACCCCTAAAGATCTGTATAATACACCTAAAGATCTGTATAATACACCTAAAGATCTGTATAATACACCTAGAGATCTATATAATACACCTAAAGATCTGTATTTTACACTTAAAGATCTGTATAATGCACCTAAAGATCTGTATAATACACCTAAAGATCTGTATAATACACCTAGAGATCTGTATATTACACCTAAAGATCTGTATAATACACCTAAATATCTGTATAATACACCGAAAGATCTGTATATTACACCTAAAGATCTGTATAATACACCTAAAGATCTGTATAATACAACTAAAGATCTGTATAATACACCTAAAGATCTCTATAATACACCTAAAGATCTCTATAATACACCTAAAGATCTTTATAATACACCTAAAGATTTCTATAATACACCTAAAGAACTGTATAAAACACCTAAAGATCTGTATAATAAACCTAAAGATCTCACCTAAAGATCTCTATAAAACACCTAAAGATCTGTATAATAAACCTAAAGATCTGTATAATACACCTAAAGATCTCTATCTAAAGATCTGTATAATTAACCTAAAGATCTGTATAATACACCTAAAGATCTGTATAATACACCTAAAGATCTGTATAATACACCTAAAGATCTGTATAACGCACCTAAAGATCTGTATAATAGACCTAAAGATCTGTATAATACACCTAAAGATCTGTATAATACACCTAAAGATCTAAGATCTGTATAATACACCTAAAGATCTGTATAATACACCAAAATATATCTGTAATACACCTAAAGATCTCTATAATACACCTAAAGATATGTATAATACACCTAAAGATCTGTATAATACACCTAAAGATCTGTATAATACACCTGAAGATCTCTATAATACACTCTAAAGATCTGTATAATACACCTAAAGATCTGTATAATACACCTAAATATCTGTATAATACACCTAAAGATCTGTATAATACACCTTAAGATCTCTATAATACACCTAAATATCTGTATAATACACCAAAATATCTCTATAATACACCTAAAGATCTGTATAATACACCTAAAGATCTGTATAATACACCTAATACACCTAAAGATCTGTATAATACACCTAAAGATCTGTATAATACACCTAAAGATTTGTATAATACACCTAAAGATCTCTATAATACACCAAAAGATCTAAAGATCTGTATAATACACCTAAAGATCTGTATAATACACCTAAAATCTGTATAATACATCTAAAGATCTGTATAATACACTTAAAGATCTGTATAATACACCTAAAGATCTGTATAATACACCTAAAGATCTGTATAATACACCTAAAGATCTGTATAATACACCTAAAGATCTGTATAATACACCAAAATATATCTGTAATACACCTAAAGATCTCTATAATACACCTAAAGATATGTATAATACATCTAATGATCTGTATAATACACTTAAAGATCTGTATAATACACCTAAAGATCTGTATAATACACCTAAAGATCTGTATAATACACCTAAAGATCTGTATAATACACCAAAATATATCTGTAATACACCTAAAGATCTCTATAATACACCTAAAGATATGTATAATACACCTAAAGATCTGTATAATACACCTAAAGATCTGTATAATACACCTGAAGATCTCTATAATACACTCTAAAGATCTGTATAATACACCTAAAGATCTGTATAATACACCTAAATATCTGTATAATACACCTAAAGATCTGTATAATACACCTTAAGATCTCTATAATACACCTAAATATCTGTATAATACACCAAAATATCTCTATAATACACCTAAAGATCTGTATAATACACCTAAAGATCTGTATAATACACCTAATACACCTAAAGATCTGTATAATACACCTAAAGATCTGTATAATACACCTAAAGATTAGTATAATACACCTAAAGATCTCTATAATACACCAAAAGATCTAAAGATCTGTATAATACACCTAAAATCTGTATAATACATCTAAAGATCTGTATAATACACTTAAAGATCTGTATAATACACCTAAAGATCTGTATAATACACTTAAAGATATATATAATACACCTAAAGATCTGTATAATACACCTAAAGATCTGTATAATACACCTAAAGATCTCTATAATACACCTAAAGATATGTATAATACACCTAAAGATCTGTATAATACAGCTAAAGATCTGTATAATACACCTGAAGATCTCCATAATACACTCTAAAGATCTGTATAATACACCTAAAGATCTGTATAATACACCTAAATATCTGTATAATACACCTAAAGATCTGTATAATACACCTAAAGATCTGTATAATACACCTAAAGATCTGTATAATAAAACTAAAGATTTGTATAATACACCTAAAGATCTCTATAATACACCAAAAGATCTAAAGATCTGTATAATACACCTAAAGATCTGTATAATACACCTGAAATCTGTATAATAAACCTAAAGATCTGTATAATACACCTAAAGATCTGTATAATACACTTAAAGATATATATAATACACCTAAAGATCTATATAATACACCTAAAGATCTGTATAATACACCCCTAAAGATCTGTATAATACACCTAAAGATCTGTATAATACACCTAAAGATCTGTATAATACACCTAAAGATCTGTATAATACACTTAAAGATCTATATAATACACCTAAAGATCTCTGTAATACACCTAAAGATCTGTATAATACACCTAAAGATCTGTATAATACACTCTAAAGATCTCTATAATACACCTAAAGATCTGTATATTACACTTAAAGATCTGTATAATGCACCTAAAGATCTGTATAATACACCTAAAGATCTCTATAATGCACCTAAAGATCTGTATAATGCACCTAAAGATCTGTATAATGCACCTAAAGATCTATATAATACACCTAAAGACCTGTATATTACACCTAAAGATCTGTATGATACACCTAAAGATCTGTATAATACACCTAAAGATCTGTATAATACACCTAAAGATCTGTATATTACACCTAAAGATCAAGTATAATACACCTAAAGATCTGTATAATACACCTAAAGATCTGTATAATAAACCTAAAGATCTCTATAATACACCTAAAGATCTCTATAAAACACCTAAAGATCTGTATAATAAACCTAAAGATCTGTATAATACACCTAAAGATCTCTATCTAAAGATCTGTATAATTAACCTAAAGATCTCTATCTAAAGATCTGTATAATACACCTAAAGATCTGTATAATACACCTAAAGATCTGTATAACGCACCTAAAGATCTGTATAATAAACCTAAAGATCTGTATAATACACCTAAAGATCTGTATAATACACCTAAAGATCTGTATAATACACCAAAATATCTCTATAATACACCTAAAGATCTCTATAATACACCTAAAAATCTCTATAATACACCTTAAGATCTGTATAATACACCTAAAGATCTCTATAATACACCTAAAGATCTCTATAATACACCTAAAGATCTTTATAATACACCTAAAGATCTGTATAAAACACCTAAAGATCTGTATAATACACCTGAAGATCTCTATAATACACTCTAAAGATCTGTATAATACACCTAAAGATCTGTATAATAAACCTAAAGATCTGTATAATACACCTAAAGATCTCTATAATACACCTAAAGATCTCTATAATACACCTAAATATCTGTATAATACACCAAAATATCTCTATAATACACCTAAAGATCTGTATAATAAACCTAAAGATCTCTATAATACACCTAAAAATCTCTATAATACACCTAAAGATCTGTATAATACACCTAAAGATCTCTATAATACACCTAAAGATCTCTATAATACACCTAAAGATTTCTATAATTCACTCTAAAGATCTGTATAATACACCTAAAGATCTGTATAATACACCTAAAGATCTGTATAATACACCTAAAGATCTGTATAACGCACCTAAAGATCTGTATAATAAACCTAAAGATCTGTATAATACACCTAAAGATCTGTATAATACACCTAAAGTCTGTATAATACACCAAAATATCTCTATAATACACCTAAAGATCTCTATAATACACCTAAAAATCTCTATAATACACCTTAAGATCTGTATAATACACCTAAAGATCTCTATAATACACCTAAAGATCTTTATAATACACCTAAAGATCTGTATAATACACCTAAAGATCTGTATAATACACCTGAAGATCTCTATAATACACTCTAAAGATCTGTATAATAAACCTAAAGATCTGTATAATAAACCTAAAGATCTGTATAATACACCTAAAGATCTCTATAATACACCTAAAGATCTCTATAATACACTCTAAAGATCTCTATAATACACCTAAAGATCTCTATAATACACCTAAAGATCTCTATAATACACTCTAAAGATCTCTATAATACACCTAAAGATCTGTATAATAAACCTAAAGATCTGTATAATACACCTAAAGATCTCTATAATACACCTAAAGATCTGTATAATACACCTAAATATCTGTATAATACACCAAAATATCTCTATAATACACCTAAAGATCTGTATAATAAACCTAAAGATCTCTATAATACACCTAAAAATCTCTATAATACACCTAAAGATCTGTATAATACACCTAAAGATCTCTATAATACACCTAAAAATCTCTATAATACACCTAAAGATCTGTATAATACACCTAAAGATCTCTATAATACACCTAAAGATTTCTATAATTCACTCTAAAGATCTGTATAATACACCTAAAGATCTGTATAATACACCTAAAGATCTGTATAATACACCTGAAGATCTCTATAATACACTCTAAAGATCTGTATAATACACCTAAAGATCTGTATAATACACCTAAAGATCTGTATAATACACCTAAATATCTCTATAATACACCTAAAGATCTCTATAATTCACTCTAAAGATCTGTATAATACACCTAAAGATCTGTATAATACACCTAAAGATCTCTATAATACACCTAAAGATCTCTATAATACACCTAAAGATCTTTATAATACACCTAAAGATCTCTATAATTCACTCTAAAGATCTGTATAATACACCTAAAGATCTGTATAATACACCTAAAGATCTGTATAATACACCTAAAGATCTGTATAATACACCTAAAGATCTGTATAATACACCTAAATATCTCTATAATACACCTAAAGATCTGTATAACGCACCTAAAGATCTGTATAATAAACCTAAAGATCTGTATAATACACCTAAAGATCTCTATAATACACCTAAAGATCTCTATAATACACCTTAAGATCTCTATAATACACCTAAAGATCTGTATAATACACCTTAAGATCTCTATAATACACCTAAAGATCTCTATAATACACCTTAAGATCTCTATAATACACCTAAATATCTGTATAATACACCAAAATATCTCTATAATACACCTAAAGATCTGTATAATAAACCTAAATATCTCTATAATACACTCTAAAGATCTCTATAATACACCTAAAGATCTGTACAATACACCTAAAGATATCTATAATACACCTAAAGATCTGTATATTACACCTAAAGATCTCTATAATACACCTAAAGATCTGTGTAATAAATCTAAAGATCTCTATCTAAAGATCTGTATAATAAATCTAAAGATCTCTATCTAAAGATCTGTATAATAAATCTAAAGATCTTTATCTAAAGATCTGTATAATAAATCTAAAGATCTCTATCTAAAGATCTGTATAATAAACCTAAAGATCTCTTTAATACACCTAAAGATCTGTATAATACACCTAGAGATCTGTATAATGCACCTAAAGATCTGTACAATAATAAAACTATATATTATTATAATAAAAACTATATAGACATATAGTCTATAGTCAAAAAACAAAAACATAAAATGACAAAAGCACATAAAAAATTACAAGAATGAGGAAAATATAAATACAAATATATAAAGGGAAAACAGAAAATATAAAAACGAATAAAAAATGCATAAACTATAATAGTATCTCAATGATACTAAAATAACAATGGAAACAACTAAAACACTATTTGTTCTGAATAGCATATATTCTTAAGCTTTTTAATTTCCAGTTCAATTCTTGAATTTAAATTCAATTCATTAAAATTAGAATCTGAAATGAAGCTAAACGTTGATAAATTCACATAATGTCAGGATTCTGTACTCATGTCTTTTATTTTGTAATTTGCCATTCGTGTTCTTTTGTAGTTCTTGTGATGGTCTTTGTAGTTATTTCTGTCTGTGTTAATCAGTTCCAGGTGTTTCTGATCTGAGTTTGGCCTATTTATCCAGGTTTATCAAGATTAGTGTTTGCTCGTACGTGTGTATGTGGTTTCAGATCGAGGTCTTGAGCCTACACTTCAT
This sequence comes from Gobio occitaniae, assembly GCA_033150135.1. NCBI lineage: Eukaryota > Metazoa > Chordata > Actinopteri > Cypriniformes > Gobionidae > Gobio > Gobio occitaniae. The sequence goes on from JARQWZ010000784.1 coordinate 286,216, forward strand.
ATGTTTTCATGGTCAAGTTATGGACATGTTTTATGATTGGAACTATTAGACACCTGTTCTCTGCATATAGATTACACATAATCATCAGTTTTGGATAAAACTAGACACCCGTTTAACAGCGTTTACCATACAGAAATGCCTATTGTTTTTAAAGAAGACTATAAAGAAGTCTGAACATGACCCGAGCTTGATGTTTGCCTCAGGCTGTGCGCAATACAATGTGACAAAGTCTAAATTATGTTTTTACATATCATGCATAAACAAACGCTATTCCCCTGAATATCAGTGGTTGGCTGATTTAAAATGTAAAGCATGATGGTTATTTATGAACCGTGACCCAGAGGTATGCATATAGAGAGGTGAATCTGTGCTAAGGTTAACTGAGGTATCACACACACTTTAACTACGTTGTTATCGGCCTTCTGAATCCTCCAACTCAGAAGAGCATTAGATGCGTTATCCACAACGGCTTCATGTTAATAAGGAGTTAATCTGATTGAATCATTCTCGTGCGAGGTGGAGAATGTTCGGTTCACATTAGGACAGATGTGATGCTTGAGTATAAGACCTCTGGTAATCCCTGAGAGAGTTGAGCCAGCACATTAAACAGGCGAGCTGGAGACGACGCTAATTAGAAACGGCAAAAGAGTGGAGTTTTGGTGCGCGACGACAAGCTTTGCAAAGCCCTGTATATTGTCTCGGACGTCAGAGTGCATTTCATTTGCTTTAATAATCAGCCGTTCGGTACTCTGGGGAATCCAGCACAGTTGCTCTCAAGCTTTCTCTGCAATGTTTTCCTCTCAGATATCACACGCGCTGACTCTCGGTCTTCTGCAGTTGTCACAGGTTCAGTTTTAGTGCAACGGGGCGTCAAAGCACAAACAGCAACGCCAGCGTTTCATTCTCCAAACCTCGTCCTCGACAGCTAGTCTTACCTCGGTGTGGCGGGGCGTCGCAGTGCGTGATGCCAGCCCACTCTAATCTCTATTCATAGCTGGGATGATACAGTGTGCAAGCCATTACCAAGCCATCATAGAGACGGAGAGTCTATTATTTACCCAGACAGGAGAATTCACATGAGGGAAGATCTGTAACATGCACAAGAGGATACACGTCAAGCTCAGACAGAAAAACACCCTCGTTTATACTCCATAACTGTCATTGTGCAACAACACCGGACCACAAAGGCATAGTGTGCATTATTGAATTATACGTTGTGAAAGAACTTACATTTAAAGTTTGAATATCATTGAACTCTTGTCATTTTCCCAAACTTTTCATGGCCCCCAGAATATTTTATTGTATGAATATCTGAAAGCGTTTTATGCATTCTTTTTTTTATCAACACAAGTTTCATAAAAAAGCAACATTTTGAGCAAATCATGTTTTTGTCAAAGACTACATCCAGATGTGATTCAGAGCGATGGAGTAGATGGAGTCCATCAACACCCCAAAGCCTCGTCCTGGAGCAACAGTTCCTTTCAGTAACATTGGCCAGTTGTACCATTTGCATCGATTTGTCCAGTGAATAATGTGTTGCAATGCAGTGCTTCTACAGACAAAACATACAAACTAGCATTAGCATGCCACTTGCAGCATCAATAAAACATGCTTACCCAGGAAATAACCACCACTGACATAACAAAACCGACAAAAAGAAACACTTGACTGAGACACAACCCCTCAGCCGGACTGAGTGGCAGAAGAGCCGCTGAGTTGATCGGGGAAAACACCAGTAAAACAAACGGTTATCAGTTTAAACTAAAGGTTGGACTCGATATTGTGTTCCTTACAACTTAAAGGGGTGGTAAAACACATTCTTTTGAAGGCTTGATTGTGTTTCTGGGGTGCACTGTAACATGTGTTCATGCTTCGTTTAAAAAAAAAGTGCATTATTTTTCATATATTTGACCTTTATTCTACACTGCTCTGTCCCTCCTTGTAAAACGGTCTGATGCTTTCCGGGTTGTATGAAGCCAGCCCCTCAAAAATACGCAATGGGCTCAGATTGGTTAGCTGGCCCAGTGTGTTCTGATTCGCTAACCGCAGTGTATGTTTGTCGGAAACGCCACGCCCCTTACCTTCACCGGTAGACTGTGCTTTGGTCAGTATTAGAAACCATTGCGTCAATAAAAACATACCAATCTGAGCCCGAATCAGACCCAGAACATTTTAGTGAAGATGATCGAGCAGAACCTGTTCAACCTGTTCATTCCTCAAGAGTAAAGACTGCGGATCTATAATCGCTACTGAATGGCACTGTTACTTTTGTATTTTTAGAACGATTATAGCCAAATATCTGTCGCAAGAACTATTAACCCAAAAATAACACTAAGCACTGGCTTTACTAGTAAGTTAGCCAAATCACACACAGAACCATGTTGAGCATGCCTGTAGATAAATAATACATAAAAGCTCTAATCAAAGAATCATTTACACTAATGCCAAGTTCGCTGTTGAGATTTTAACGTTAGTGTTTGTTACGTTAGGTGTTCGTCGGATAACGTTAAGTATGAATGAGCATTTAACAGACTGGTTTGCAGAACAGCGTTGTCATCTGTTTACTTCCTTGCTACAACGTACAATTAACCTATTACAGGAAAACACATCGATGAAAAATAAATCAGACTTACAGGTTGTGGCCCGTGAACAGCTTCTGTTTGTAAATCCAGCTTTCAGGACAAGCCGTTGTGCATATCCTGCATTGAACTCGCGAACATTGTGGAAGTTTTCCTCTGTGAGATGTGCAGCGGGAGCCCACGCGCCTGTTCCCTTCTGTCTCATACACACGTGCATATAACATGTTGTATGTTAAACGCTCTGCAACGCACCCCCGTCCCTATGAAGGCTGAACAAAGCAAGTACCCCAGACCTGCAATCCGGATGAAAATAACAGCGTTTCCTCTGCATCGCGGCAACAACACTTCAGCCTAACTATACCACAACAGCGCAACGATACAAAATGGCCTCACCCCCCCTTATTTAATATTCTCGGAGGAGGGGTTTATGTAAATATTGAGCCTGGTGATGTCACCAACCCTGGAGGAATGTGTGTAGTAGCCTGCTGGCCGTTTGCTGTAGTCCTTAGAAACTGATTTCTTTAAAAGCAAATATCTCCCTTTGCTTTAAACTTTGAACGTTGTAACTTTGCAGATGTTGTTTATAGTCAAGCAGCAACATTACATGCTAGCTAAAGTTAGAATAGTGAAATCGTGGTTTACCACCCCTTTAACAAAGATTCAGTGAAGGCCAGTTCACACCGTGATTATTTTCGCGTGCGTTTATCGCTGACGTTTAACGCCTCGTGACTAAACAAAGGGCGCCAATGTGAGTGTGCACATCGAGGCGCAAAACGCCAAGCGTAAAAGTGTAATTTTAAAAAGTAAATTTTGACATTGCACGTTAAAAACTGTCCGACCAATGAGACCAATGAGATCGGTGCTTTAGTTGACGTGTCTGGAGCTGCTGAAGTTACAGTAAAACACCACTTGGTGGCGCTCAAGCACAAAACGGTCTTGCCGAGCACACATTGACACGACGATGTGAATACTCAAGACGCGCAGAAAAACGTCACGAAAAACGTTGACGATAAGCGCGCGCGATATTCGTCCCAGTGTGTACAGGCCTTGATCCATGGATATTGACGTGCAGCCAGGAATCATTTTTCCTGACATTTATATGAGCCTGATTTCGACACATCAATATTTATCACTGTCAGTCATCACAGTTTCAAGAGTAAATCCTACATCTATATGCAGACGGGCCTATGTGTTGAAGCGTGTATGTGCCACTTGTTAAGAATTGAAAACAAAAGTTTTATTCAAATTCTGAATACATATTATAGGCCTATTAATTATTATTAACAAGAGTGCTCACTCATTCAATAAACGCGATCTCACACAGTTCTGTTATATTAGTCAGTCAAGCTGACGACACAATGAATCTCTTATTTACACAATGTCTAGACTTAGAGACGTGCAGAACTCAGCACTGGACAAACACTCGAGCGGTGAGTGGATTCAACACCTGTGATTGGCCATTGCGTTCAAGAGCTCAACAAACATGTCTGTGATTGGCTACATTACTCACTGAAGGGAAAACACGTTGGAAATTGAATCATTTGACGAGCGCAAATACAGATACGCACTGGATCTTTTGCCAACTCTTTTTTGTGAATAATAATATACTATTATCGCAAAGAAAACAGATCCTAAACCAGCAGTTATGGGCAGCTCCACCCTCTAAAAGAAATCAGTAGCAGAAGCAGCTGATGGCAGTGGTTTGAGTGGGAGAATGACATGCTATTATCAAGTCCGTGATGTCTACCTCAGTCCGAGGGGTTCCAAGCGGTCCATGGCCAAGCCACTGGCATTCATTCATTCAAAGTCATTCAAAGTATTTTTGGCACATAACATGTCCATTACTCATGCTACAGCCAATTATATCTCAAATCATGCAACTTTTTTTTGCTATAGCAGCAGTTCACTACCTTATTGACTCCATTTACCCAGGACAATATTCAACCACCCTCCAAAATATTTCAGTATTCATTAAAGAAATTTCCATGACTTTTCCAGTCATAGAAATCCCAATTTCCTCATTCCCAAGATCATATAAATCCTCGTTCTTCAATAAAATGGCAAGTCAAATCTTGAGTTTTAAATGTTTTAGCTTGTTCTTTATATATATATATATCTTGCGCCCCCCTTGGAAACTTCATGAAGCCTCCTAGTGGACCACAAAACAGAACTGAACAACTAGTTGTTGACCCCTAGAAGTCTGAACAGTTTTGGGCCTATTGGAAGTTTTGACATGCTCTGACATTAGTGCTTTTTTTCGGTTGCTTATAAACATATTAATGGCACAAGTGTTATTACACTGTACTGCACAAACTGGGCTACCATAATATGTTAGTAACAAGTATGTACATAATTGTACTTTTGAGAGAATAATGTTTATGCATGGCTTGTGAAAAATAAAATAAAAATATAAGTCACTGAATTAAGGCACAGTAGATGTGTCCGCAAGACTTTTGACTAGTGGGTGTCGTTGCCTAGAGTTTTTACTTCAAACTGATCATTTGATTTAGTAAACAATCTAATACACACAACACTCAAATATCATTTCGAGCTTCGGTTCATTTATGAGATGCGCCGTGCAATGCATGATCGCACCGGCGTCTATTATAGGCTATAATCTGCATTATTTGGTTTTTATTTATTAAATCCAGGCAATTGGCTGATGAAACATTGATTAAAATTAAGATACAAAACGAAATTCACTTTAAAGAAAGGCTTACTACAAAACAAAAGGTAAATTATTCCAGAATTATTCATCACCGCATTTCAAAACGATGTAAAGTAGGCCTACATGCACGAATCTTGATGTGTTTATTTGAGTTGATGTCGCTCCGTGGGCATGGCCGCATTAGCGGATAATGAAGAAGCTGGCAAACGACTGACATCACGCTCTTTTCAAACAGATTACATAAACACAGAATACTTGTTTTCAATTTGATTTACATTATTTAAAACCTGAGATTTCAATGTTTCTTTAGATATGTCTCATGTTTGTGTGACAAGTATTCACTAAGTTACAGTTCATTTTCTGACGAGAATCAGATTAGACGTCATTGAGAGAGAGGCTGAAGATCACGCATCATGTTTGTTTTCTTTATTTTGCAAAAGACGCAACATTTAGTTTTTATTATGAGTGTACACAAATTAAAGTAGATATTTAACAGATTATAATGATGTATAACACTTGCCTGAATGATGAAAATCGACAGTTATTTGAGTCTCTTTGGCACTGATAAGAAAAAAATTGAGGTGGTCGTGCCTGCGTGATCTTCGACCTCTAGGGGTTAAAATATTTCGACACACATCAGAGACGTGTTTGAGCCTCGCCACATCTCACTAAAAAAACAAAACAGAGCTCAAGAACAAGCTCAAAATGAACCTAAATAAATCAAAATGCTTTACTTTAGATTGAAAAAGACTAAAATAGTGCGACCATCAGCTGCCTACTTTAATAACTCCGTGAACTTGATCGCTTAGAGCCAATCTTAAACAAAAATGCGCCAACCGCCGAGAGTAAATAGTTTTTATAAAACAGTATTATTATTGGTAAAGTATGATATTGTCAAAGGCCGGAAATGGATCAAAGTGCTGTCAGAGCTTTACTGTATTTGACAACAAAGATGAAATGCACAGAATATGGTTATAAACCTGCCCTGACGGTTCAATTATTCAACTTTGATGAGCACCATCAAAGGGTACAAATGCGCTGGAGGTGATATGAACTTTTCCGGACCCACCGTCTCCAGCATTTCCATCAATCATGCGAGACAAATCATGCTAATGCTCTGTCCTGAAGCACAGGCTTTGCTTTGGCTTCCTTCCTACATAATCTGCGTATGAGAATACAGAAGTATACTATATAAAGTATGCAGCGAAGGTTGCCATTAACTGTGTGACTGCAGATATCGCATGAATTATCAATGTGCAGTTTGAGTTATGAGGAAAAACTCAAGCTGTTTTGGGTGGCGGGTCCAGGATTATTAAAAGCCAAGGAGCCTTAAATGAAATATGACTTTATCATAATGTCTGACAGAAGCTTTACTGAGGGATGTTGTGTTAAAATATGCATGGAAGACTGACAGTGCTGTTGTGTAGCGAACATGGCTGGATTCAGCAGCAGGATTTCCCTTTCTGAATATGTGACGAGATATGCCGTGATGTAACGCATATGTCCTCAAACGTACCGCAATTTGTACTTTTCTTTACAAGCAGGGATGTGCGTGTGATTCGATTTAATGTTGGAACAAAAAAACTTTAGAGTGCTGCAGGGATGGATTTCTGTAGGCCTAACCGGATGTTCGCATCACCCTGGATCAATCGACAACAACCCAGAAGGGTTTTCCATGGGCTTTTGTATTATTGCAGAGAATAAGGTCCGTGCCTAACAAAAGCGTATGATTCCTTTCCAAGTTTAGTTCTTTATGACAGCCTTCATGAATGAACACAACTTTTATCCATTTTAATGTGAAAATATATAAACGGCAAATGTCAAAAGCCAAACGACACTACACCACAGTCACATGACTGGTTCAGGGAACTCTTTCAGTTTTCATTTATAAACATTTTCCCTGAAAGTTTGCATTATATTGCTTTGCAAGAGCGGGATACTCCAAGTTAATTTTATGAAGTATACTTAAGTAATGTTAGTTTTTTTTTAAAGGGGGGTGTATCACACACAGTCAATCTCTTGTCAATCTTGCGTGCCTATAGATTAGTATTGCATACTTCATATATCCGAAAAGTCTTTAGTTTTATTATATTTATAAAAGACAGATACAATGTACCGAGTCTTTCCGGATAAAACCGAGCGGCTGGAGGCGTGTCGAGTGGGCGGAGCTAAATAGTCACAAGCACGCATAGCTAGAGCATCTTAAAGCTGTGACATCCTTAGAAAACGTGGAAAAAACATTGTTTTTAGAACTACTAGAGGTGTAACGGTACACATATTCGTACCGAACTGTTTCGGTACAGGGCTTTCGGTTCGGTGAACCGAACTTCACACTTCAATCCGAGTTCCCACACGAACATATTAAGTATTCAGTCCATTTTATCACGTAACTCAAATGATAAATTGCCGTTTTAACGCTCTTTAATGTGGCGTGACTGATCACAGTTCAAGCGGCCGCGCAACGCGATCATCTGTGAACGCGAACGATCATCTCTTCCTAAAGAATAAACATGACTGAACATCTGAAGGTATGTTGAGGATACATTACAACTTACTGTCACGTATCATATGTGGTGTAATCACTCAATCAGTGTTTCAACGGCGGAAACACCTCAATATAACTGCTGTAAACTAAACAATGTCTTGTAGCATCATTTACCTCAGGCAGTCATTCAGTGTCCACAGAATTTTATTCACTAGAGAAATCAAATCTTTCACTAAATATATGCACTGTTATATTCATTATATTCTACTTAACTTGTTAGGGAAGTCTTGATTATTTCATGTATGTTTAAATAAACCTGTCATGAAAATGACAGACACTGTGTAAATGATAACATTTCAACAACGAATTGGAGAAAAAAGTTATTGCAAAAACTGCCTTATGTGAAGTTTACATGTTTGTGTCTATGTTATTTGAGTGTTGATTATTATACATAAAAATAAATAGCAACTGAATTTAGGCTAATAGTTTGGGCTCTGTTTAATATTAATGTGCAAGTAAGGGCTCCCTATATAGTTTACAGCAATATCTTCAATAAACGTTTAGTTATAATTTAATTCGTTTAAGGACAGACACTTTTTTTTCACTAAACTACTGTTTAATAAAAATAAATAAAAAGCAATTTTGTAAAACTGCTGTACCGAACGCGTACCAAAACAGGACTTCAAAACCGAGGTACGTACCGAACCGTCAGTTTTGTGTACCGTTACACCCCTAAGAACTACGTACATGTCATGAACGAGTTTTACAACATTTGTGTGTGTTTACTCATGGTTTATGAGGACATGATTTGGCTTATGGACTATTGTATGCACGTCAGGCTAGTGCATGTTTACATAGAAGAACAATGGAATAGTAGCGCATTTGAATGAAGAAATGCGCTTGGTGTGAACAAATGTTTAATGCGAAATAATTAATTCTTGGGCGGGACAGCGGGCTCGTGGGCTGGAGCCTGGACGGGGCCGTGGGCTGGAGCCTGGACGGGGCCGTGGGCTGGAGCCTGGACGTGGGCTGGAGCCTGGACGTGGGCTGGAGCCTGGACGGGGCCGTGGGCAGGAGCCTGGACGGGGCCGTGGGCTGGAGCCTGGACGTGGCCGTGGGCTGGAGCCTGGACGTGGCCGTGGGACCCCTCCTCCACAGTCCCCACCGTAAAAGAAGACCCAGCCAGCAGAAGAGCAAAGTCAATATATTGGGCCAGGGAAAAATGGATCTTCCCCCCTGGCATCTGTGAGCGGATAGGGTCGCTAAGCCCAAACCTAAAAATGTCCTTGAGGGCCACGTCATTAAAGTTTACCTCACTGCATAGTCCACAAAAGTCCTGAACATAATTTTCCAGGGGACGATTCCCCTGGCGTAAACGTAGCAGAGCAACTGCTAGGTCCATAGTTGACGGTCAAGTATTCTGTAACGAAGATCCACTGGAGGCAAGTTGAAGGACCCAAGTGCAGTTTATTTACACTAAAACATAAATCTCAACATAAAACAAAGACTTGACTTGACTAGATCCAAACATAAAACAAAGACTTGACTTGACTTGACTTGACTTGACTTGACTTGACTTGACTTGACTTGACTTGACTTGACAATAACGAAACTCACCAACAGCGGGTTACAACATTCAATACTTGACCAAGACACATGGCAAACATGAGGGCTTAAATACACACACACTAATGACAAGACAAGTGACACCTGTGAACAGTGATGAGACAATGAACCAATGACAGGACAAGACACAAGATCACATGAGGGCATGGGAGTCACATGACAAGACCAGGAAGTGCACGACAAGACTGAACATGACAAACTCAAACATAACCATGAAAATAATAAACTGAAAACAGAACCAAGAACAATGAACATGAACCAACACCAAGACACCATGTGACAGTATTTTAACTCTTTCCATTTTAAAAGCATTTTATTCTATTTTAATGCATCCCTTTTTATTAACACTTGAATGTTGGTTAAGTTTTATAAAAAACCAACATCATTTTAAACAAAAAGCTGAGAAATCATATTCTCGTCAAAGACAAGATTCGGAACGCTGATCAAAACACAGATGGAGTAGATCGAGTCCATCATCACCCCAACGCTTCAGTCGTCTCCTCTTCATTGGTTCGGCGTTTTGATCATATTATGCTGTTTAATGTTTAATGCTTATAGCACACTTAAGTAAACTTACTAGGAGCAGTGAGAGGACGGGTTTCCCTGTTCGGCTGATGATGTTTAATGTCCGAGAACCTCTGTAGTGCCATTCAGACACTAGTTAGTAAAAGCTTTTAAAAAATCACTGATGTAGAATAAATGTAAAAATATCTTGAGTTCACCACAGACCTTATTTCATGCATTTACCCAAAAACCCATTCAAAAAACAAAATGTTAGGTTTTAGTCTGCAAAAATATGTCATCCCTATGCTACTCTAGTAAATGATCGCATAACTGTTAGCAAAGCCATTTACAATTGACTAAGTATATAATCTGCAAGAAAGATATGATATGTTCTCGTCGTAACACTCCTAAACCAATGATGGCACTTAAAGAGGACCATATTACGCCCTTTTATAAAGTCTTGATGTGTTTTCTGGCTTTACTAGAGCAGGTTTTCCTGCTGTAATGTTGATTATCTCCTCATATTCTCCATTGTTGCGGCTCCTCTCTTCCCAGTCTGTCAGTATCGCTCTGCTTACTTCCTGTCTCTATGAAGCCCCTCCTTCTGAAAAGCACACTGTGCTCTGATTGGCTGGAGCGGTGTGTTGTAATTGGCATTTGGGAAATAACTCAACCAGGCCCCGTCCTTTATTATGCGCATAAATTATTATAATGAGCGGTCCGTTCTTCACTCAAAGCTACTGTACTAAGCCGCACACATTTCATCTTTTGCATTTGACTGAAAAAACATCAGCATAAGAGGTTTATAAAGACACGAGAGCAGACTCTTGAACTAAAGTCACCTGAAATCACCTTTCCCAAAACTGCACACACAAGCTGCTGCAAATGACAGAATGAACGACAAACATTTGCTTAAATAGCTTATCTTTTAATTACAGACTTGAGGGTCTTGAATCACACCCTGAAATTATGCTTTTGTGCGAGAAGCCTCTTTTCTTTGATTGGAAATGGCATACCGATAATATAATAATGGAAACGCTTATATGCAAATAATTTATGTATCAAGATATCATTGCGGTTTTCATCTTAAAGGGCCCTTCTGTTTGATGAGCAGACCTCATTTCCAGTTCATCCGAAATCCAGCCGCTGATGAGTCACATTCAGAAATGATTTCTTTGGAAATTGCAGTGTCATTGTAGCGAGTGTGACCGGTTTGATGTGACGGAGGTAATAAGATTAGACGAATCTCAGCTGAAGAAAAAAAACCGAATTTTTATTATCCAACACTCACTTTTTGATGTCACAAATGTTCTTGTTCTGGCAGGATTTGTTCACCTTCGTAACACTGACTGCGAAATCATTCACGGCTTTATAACTCACATCTGTCTCCCTGTACGAAAATGATTGCATGGCTTTTTTTAAACATTCAAAAGCAAGAAAAGCTTCACACACATCACTCGTGTCTTTTGTGTTTCCCTTCCATCTCTCACTGGCCCCCAGCGGCCGATGTTCTCCTTAACAGATCAACCAAAGTTTCCATCTGCAATCATAAAACATCTTAATTGCAAAGTCCTTGCCAACAGCGGTCCAGATAAACCGAGCATTTACAGTACAGAAGGAAAGGCCACTGGAGTCGCGGTTGCTAAGCACAGTACAGCGATGAGTGCCATTTAAATATGGCAATCAAAAATGCATTCACAATGAATATATCTTTAGACGGGAATGCACATTGATGCCCTCCCATACAGTATAATTCCCTCCTGCATGCATCGCTATGGAATATATCCAATGCAAAGTATTGAGAAGCGGCTTCAAGCATACATTTTCTTCAATTTACATTTCTTTTCCGTGAAAGATGTCATCTGAACTGCTCTCCATCTTTAATTCTAATCAGCTGACGGAGAGGATCCCATTTAAAGCAAATCTCCATTCTCTGTGTGCCACTATTCTCTGTCATCTCCTTCAGATCCCGAGCGGGAGATAGTATAGTATCCCAGATTAACCTAATATATAATACAAGACAGCATGCGTTAATGGATGCTAGATCATTCTTCCACTTAGCATGAGAAGCCGTTGGTGTAAGAAATATCAGGTCAAATCGATAATTTCAACCGATATGCTTTTGCAGTCATTTTAAATGCAATTGTCTAACTAATGCACATGTTTTGTGACACTTTCAAAGTGAAATGTGCATTGAATTGAGCTAAAAGAGCATTTGAAAATAACGTCACACCCTGGAGCGGTTCTAGGGTTTCAGTATTAGGGCGGCTCAGCCCCAATGAGGGTATGATTTAATAATAGGCCTAATAATAATTTGATATATTGTTTGTATACTAGGGTAGGCATGAACACTACAGAAGCTTCTACACTTCCTGTCAAACCAATCCCTGATATTGAATCAATTTATAATCATTTTAATACACTCTAAAAAATGCTGGGTTGAAAATGGACTAACCCAGCAATTGGGTTGTTTTAACTCAGCGATGGGGTTGTTTTAAACGAACATTTAACCCAACCGCTGGGTTAAAAAGACTCATTCACTGGGTTAAAACAACCCAATTGCTGGGTTAGTCCATTTTAACCCAGCATTTTTTAGAATGTAACCAGCTAATATTCATTATTCATTAAGAATACAGACAAACATTATATTACTGTAATTGTCTCTGTGGGTAAACATTTTCAACACATGTAATGTTTTAAACACTCTACATTCGAGCAATAAAATTAACTTTAAAGAAGATTTGCATTTCTCATTTGCATTAATGGAGATAACATGACAAACGTGCTGTGCTTTATTGGAGGATTTCTGTCACCTGGTGGAACACAAACACACTTTAACATGAGAATGACCAGCAGATGACAGCAGATGACCACTATAACCAGCAGATGACCACCATAACCAGCAGATGACCACTATAACCAGCAGATGACCACCATAACCAGCAGATGACCACTATAACCAGCAGATGACAGCAGATGACCACTATAACCAGCAGATGGCAGCAGATGACCACTATAACCAGCAGATGACCACTATAACCAGCAGATGACCACTATAACCAGCAGATGACCACTATAACCAGCAGATGACAGCAGATGACCACTATAACCAGCAGATGGCAGCAGATGACCACTATAACCAGCAGATGACCACTATAACCAGCAGATGGCAGCAGATGACCACTATAACCAGCAGATGACCACTATAACCAGCAGATGGCAACAGATGACCACTATAACCAGCAGATGGCAGCAGATGACCACTATAACCAGCAGATGGCAGCAGATGACCACTATAACCAGCAGATGACCACTATAACCAGCAGATGGCAGCAGATGACCACTATAACCAGCAGATGACCACTATAACCAGCAGATGACCACTATAACCAGCAGATGACCACTATAACCAGCAGATGGCAGCAGATGACCACTCATCCGCTCATGTGCCGTTTACACTCACTTTTATAGTTTATAGTATTTATTATAAATTAATATTATAACACGTTTGGCAGCTTTATTACACTGAAGTATGAAGTATAACACGAGTAGGAAAAGTCATCAAGTATCACGCCATTCAGATGAAAGGAAAAATTAATAAATAATCCCAGATTTTACAGTGGATGGGAAACGTCTTGAATTGCTCCCGCATCATATTATGGAAACTGCACAGATGCCGATATCATAATCTATTCATAAATGCACACACATCTGCTTTAGATGAAGAACGGATTGAAGAACGCAGAAGCCGCCGGTTTATATGAGTTTTAAAGAGCGCTGAGGCTGAGGATCAGCAGTTACTGCACATATTATGGAGTTAATCACACATTTTTAGGGAGGCTGGATGGAAATGTAGGGGGGATAAAGCCCTCCTATAATGGGCCTAGTGACACTAAACCTGACCGAAAGCAAAGGTGAGATAAAAAAACATGTCATTTTATCTGCTTCTGCAAGTCTTTGAGCTCATTATTGCGACTGGTATTGGACTGGACTCGAGCACTCCTCATCATGTGTACCAGGTGAGCTACTGAGCGAGTTTACCACAGAAGAAAAGCCACACACACACACACACACACACCGTATGGAGCTGCTGAGCTGATGCAAACATCAAAATGTATGTTTCACACACTGTGGTAAAAGAGTTTTGAGGTCAGAACATAGTGTTGTGCAAGAAACTGCATAGAAATACGTCTTTAATCTGCATCTGAAATCATAATCTGTGTGAACAGGAATAAAAGTCGTTGACGTTTTACAGCCTCCAGTGTTGATTTCAGATGGAAACTGCAGAGAATTGCATGCATACCCTTATGAAAGTTTATTCAAGTTGGCTATTAGCATTCTTCTTTCAGTCTAATCTTTATGTACTTTTAAAATTGCACTTAAAGCCAATTTTCTGTCTCTTACTCGACTCAAAGGCGTGTCTTGACTCTTGAGTGGGCGGAGCTTTTATTCTGATCATATCACACACATGTGAGTGTGTTAAAGTGATGTTCTAATGCTACTATGAGACACTTGTTCACACTGCAGTGAGCGAGATCATATGAGGCGGTAAAATATGGTAAATCAACAACAGCAGATTTACACAATCAGACTAACTGTGTTGAGCTGGAGAACAATGAGGAGTTTCTGTCCATCAATGATCCAAACAGTGTCTAATAAAACACATCAGATATTAAAGCAGTGCTAGTGTTGCCATGGTTACTCAACAATAACACTGGTAAAAAAAAATGTCAAAATTGCTTTCCTGTAGCTCAAACAGTAGAGCTTGGCGCTAGCAACGTCAAGGTCATGGGTTCGATTCCCAGGGAAAGCAAGAACTGACTAAATGTAAAATGTGTACCTTGAATGCAATGTAAGTCGCTTTGGATAAAAGCGCCTGCCAAATGCATTAAAAAAAAAAAAAAAATTGTAAAAAGGGTAAAAATTGTCCTGGTTAAAATTTATCTGGATTCTTGGAAACATGTGGGATAATACACACAGCTCAACAAAATATATAACACTGTTCTAGTGGCTTTTGGATATTTTAATCCAGAAATCTTACATACTGTGCCTTCATTTCTACATTACTAACACGTTAAAGATCAAAAGTGGCTCATCTGTTACCTTTAGTTAATACACTGTGAACTAACATGAACATGATCCGAACAGCTGCTCAGGAAACTTTCAGCATAAAACTACTAAACTCTGTTTTCCGAGAGTACACTTCAAAGTGTACTTTCATAAACTAAAAAAATTACTACAATTATTAAAATAGTAAACTTCTAGTAAGTTCATTTGAAGTACAGATGCAGTACAAATGAGAAACGTAGTTTTAGAAAAGTTAAAGTTTACTACACTCTAAAAAATGCTGGGTTAAAAATAACCCAAGTTGGGTTGAAAATGAACTAACCCAGCAATTGGGTTGTTTTAAGCAAACATTTAATCCAACCGCTGGGATAAAAAGACCCAATTGCTGGGTTAGTCCATTTCCAACCCAACTTGGGTTATTTTTAACCCAGCATTTTTTTTTTAGAGTGTACTGTTACACTTTTAGTACACTTAAACGTAAAATATTAAAAGTGGGCCAATTTAGTCCCAAGCAGTATTGAAATAGTACACTTACAAGTTTACTACTACTACATTGATATTAGTATACTATATAAAGTATACTTAAAAAAGCACTTTAGGTGTAACATTACTTAAAGGTGGGGTAAGTGTTATTTCAAAAGTGCTTTAGAAAAGTGTCTCGGGCCGAGTACCAAAAAAAACATGTAGCCAATCAGCAGTAAGGGGCGTGTCTACTAATGCTAGGGAGAAGAGAGCGCTCAGTGCACGTCATTATCCAGAACACACAACATGAGCCGACAGAAAGAGAGAGAGATGGCAGATAAATACACATGTGGAAGATGTGGAACTAAAGAAGGCTCACGATCAGCTCTCCAGCGCTGGAGAACTCCAGGAGCGAGCAGTGCTTTATTCTCCTCCATAGGCGAGACACTGGTTTTGTTTTGTTTCACAGAACTAATTTATGCTGGCTTTTGCTTGAATATGCTTGTGTGTCATGTTCAGTGTTGGGCATGTTACTTTAAAAAAGTAATTAGTTATAGTTTCTAGTTACTTCTTACAAATAGTAACTGAGTTAGTAACTGAGTTAGATCATTATAAAAGTAACTAATTACCAGGGAAAGTAACTACTGAGTTACTTTTTTTTTTTTTTTTTTTTTTTCAAAACTTGGATGCCCCCAATATTAAATATGTTAAATAAATGAATTGGACACTAAATAGAATAAATTATTATTATAAAACATTGTATATTCATGTACACTATTGTAATGTTGCTGTGGGACAATGTGAGAGACACCTATCAAATTCAATACATTATTGTAAATATTATCAGTAGGTCTACTATAGTGTAAATATTATCAGTAGGTCTACTATAGTGTAAATATTATCAGTAGGTCTACTATAGTGTAAATATTATCAGTAGGTCTACTATAGTGTAAATATTATCAGTAGACCTACTATAGTGTAAATATTATCAGTAGGTCTACTATAGTGTAAATATTATCAGTAGGTCTACTATAGTGTGAATATTATCAGTAGACCTACTATAGTGTGAATATTATCAGTAGACCTACTATAGTGTGAATATTATCAGTAGGTCTACTATAGTGTGAATATTGTCAGTAGGTCTACTATAGTGTGAATATTGTCAGTAGGTCTACTATAGTGTGAATATTATCAGTAGGTCTACTATAGTGTAAATATTATCAGTAGGTCTACTATAGTGTGAATATTATCAGTAGGTCTACTATAGTGTGAATATTATCAGTAGGTCTACTATAG
Organism: Gobio occitaniae; assembly: GCA_033150135.1. Classification (NCBI taxonomy): domain Eukaryota; kingdom Metazoa; phylum Chordata; class Actinopteri; order Cypriniformes; family Gobionidae; genus Gobio; species Gobio occitaniae. The sequence goes on from JARQWZ010000784.1 coordinate 302,903, forward strand.
TGTAAATATTATCAGTAGACCTACTATAGTGTAAATATTATCAGTAGGTCTACTATAGTGTAAATATTATCAGTAGGTCTACTATAGTGTGAATATTGTCAGTAGGTCTACTATAGTGTGAATATTATCAGTAGGTCTACTATAGTGTAAATATTATCAGTAGGTCTACTATAGTGTGAATATTGTCAGTAGGTCTACTATAGTGTGAATATTATCAGTAGGTCTACTATAGTGTAAATATTATCAGTAGGTCTACTATAGTGTGAATATTGTCAGTAGGTCTACTATAGTGTGAATATTGTCAGTAGGTCTACTATAGTGTGAATATTGTCAGTAGGTCTACTATAGTGTGAATATTGTCAGTAGGTCTACTATAGTGTGAATATTATCAGTAGGTCTACTATAGTGTAAATATTATCAGTAGGTCTACTATAGTGTGAATATTATCAGTAGGTCTACTATAGTGTAAATATTATCAGTAGACCTACTATAGTGTAAATATTATCAGTAGGTCTACTATAGTGTAAATATTATCAGTAGGTCTACTATAGTGTAAATATTATCAGTAGGTCTACTATAGTGTGAATATTATCAGTAGGTCTACTAAAGTGTAAATGTTATCAGTAGGTCTACTATAGTGTAAATATTATCAGTAGGTCTACTATAGTGTGAATATTATCAGTAGGTCTACTAAAGTGTAAATGTTATCAGTAGGTCTACTATAGTGTAAATATTATCAGTATATCAGTAGGTCTAATATAGTGTAAATATTATCAGTAGGTCTACTATAGTGTGAATATTATCAGTAGACCTACTATAGTGTAAATATTATCAGTAGACCTACTATAGTGTAAATATTATCAGTAGATCTACTATAGTGTGATTATTATCAGTAGACCTACTATAGTGTGAATATTATCAGTGGACCTACTATAGTGTAAATATTATCAGTAGGTCTACTATAGTGTAAATATTATCAGTATATCAGTAGGTCTAATATAGTGTAAATATTATCAGTAGACCTACTATAGTGTAAATATTATCAGTATATCAGTAGGTCTAATATAGTGTAAATATTATCAGTAGGTCTACTATAGTGTGAATATTATCAGTAGACCTACTATAGTGTAAATATTATCAGTAGGTCTACTATAGTGTAAATATTATCAGTATATCAGTAGGTCTAATATAGTGTAAATATTATCAGTAGGTCTACTATAGTGTGAATATTATCAGTAGACCTACTATAGTGTAAATATTATCAGTAGGTCTACTATAGTGTAAATATTATCAGTATATCAGTAGGTCTAATATAGTGTAAATATTATCAGTAGGTCTACTATAGTGTGAATATTATCAGTAGACCTACTATAGTGTGAATATTATCAGTAGACCTACTATAGTGTAAATATTATCAGTATATCAGTAGGTCTAATATAGTGTAAATATTATCAGTAGGTCTACTATAGTGTGAATATTATCAGTAGACCTACTATAGTGTAAATATTATCAGTAGGTCTACTATAGTGTAAATATTATCAGTATATCAGTAGGTCTAATATAGTGTAAATATTATCAGTAGGTCTACTATAGTGTGAATATTATCAGTAGACCTACTATAGTGTAAATATTATCAGTAGGTCTACTATAGTGTAAATATTATCAGTATATCAGTAGGTCTAATATAGTGTAAATATTATCAGTAGGTCTACTATAGTGTGAATATTATCAGTAGACCTACTATAGTGTGAATATTATCAGTAGACCTACTATAGTGTGAATATTATCAGTAGACCTACTATAGTGTAAATATTATCAGTAGACCTACTATAGTGTAAATATTATCAGTAGGTCTACTATAGTGTAAATATTATCAGTAGGTCTACTATAGTGTAAATATTATCAGTAGACCTACTATAGTGTAAATATTATCAGTAGACCTACTATAGTGTAAATATTATCAGTAGACCTACTATAGTGTGAATATTATCAGTAGGTCTACTATAGTGTGAATATTATCAGTAGACCTACTATAGTGTAAATATTATCAGTAGGTCTACTATAGTGTGAATATTGTCAGTAGGTCTACTATAGTGTGAATATTATCAGTAGACCTACTATAGTGTAAATATTATCAGTAGGTCTACTATAGTGTGAATATTGTCAGTAGGTCTACTATAGTGTGAATATTATCAGTAGGTCTACTATAGTGTGAATATTGTCAGTAGGTCTACTATAGTGTGAATATTATCAGTAGACCTACTATAGTGTGAATATTATCAGTAGACCTACTATAGTGTAAATATTATCAGTAGACCTACTATAGTGTAAATATTATCAGTAGACCTACTATAGTGTAAATATTATCAGTAGGTCTACTATAGTGTAAATATTATCAGTAGGTCTACTATAGTGTAAATATTATCAGTAGGTCTACTATAGTGTAAATATTATCAGTAGACCTACTATAGTGTAAATACTATCAGTAGACCTACTATAGTGTGAATATTATCAGTAGACCTACTATAGTGTAAATATTATCAGTAGACCTACTATAGTGTAAATATTATCAGTAGACCTACTATAGTGTAAATATTATCAGTAGACCTACTATAGTGTAAATATTATCAGTAGGTCTACTATAGTGTGAATATTGTCAGTAGGTCTACTATAGTGTGAATATTATCAGTAGGTCTACTATAGTGTGAATATTATCAGTAGACCTACTATAGTGTTAATACTATCAGTAGACCTACTATAGTGTGAATATTATCAGTAGACCTACTATAGTGTAAATATTATCAGTAGACCTACTATAGTGTAAATATTATCAGTAGACCTACTATAGTGTAAATATTATCAGTAGGTCTACTATAGTGTAAATATTATCAGTAGGTCTACTATAGTGTAAATATTATCAGTAGGTCTACTATAGTGTAAATATTATCAGTAGGTCTACTATAGTGTAAATATTATCAGTAGGTCTACTATAGTGTAAATATTATCAGTAGACCTACTATAGTGTAAATATTATCAGTAGACCTACTATAGTGTTAATACTATCAGTAGACCTACTATAGTGTGAATATTATCAGTAGACCTACTATAGTGTAAATATTATCAGTAGACCTACTATAGTGTAAATATTATCAGTAGACCTACTATAGTGTAAATATTATCAGTAGGTCTACTATAGTGTAAATATTATCAGTAGACCTACTATAGTGTAAATATTATCAGTAGACCTACTATAGTGTAAATATTATCAGTAGACCTACTATAGTGTAAATATTATCAGTACTATAGGCTACTACTCCTTTGGTAGTGGAGTTCATGTTAACTCCTGGGTTTTTAGCCACTAATGTTGTGGCTGAGATGATGTGAGGCTTCATTAGATCAGAATGACTTGTCATCGACGTGGAGAGACTCTTTCATCCTGGGCATAAGTTGCACGTCACATAAACATTCTTACCTTTCACCTCAACGAGGGAAAAGTAGCGCTTATTCTTCCAGTTTGCGAAAGCTACCTTTGAAGTCGTTGGACTTGGTGTGTGTGACTGTGCATATGCGTGTGTGTGTGTGTGTGTGTGTGTGAACTCAACCTATCAACCTCAACCTCGTCTCCCACCCACCAATCATCATCAGTTATGTGTACCAACCCACCCCCCGACACGCATGGCATGCACGCCCGCACACACACACACACACACACACACACACACACACACACACACACACAAACACACACACACACACACACCAGAGAAAAAAAAACGTTGCATGTCCGTCTGACAGAGAGCCTGTTCAGTTTAAAACCGCTTCAGTGCGCTCAATTATAGTAACGCCGCGTTTTTTTTCTCAGTTAAGCTAACGGCGTTGTAACGGGAGAAACAGTAATTGATTTTATTACTCGTTACTGAAAAAAAATATTCTGTTAGTAACGCCGTTTATCTATAACGCCGTTATTCCCATCACTGGTCATGTTTGCATGTCCATTTGCGATCGTATCGTCGTTCACTTCAGCGATGATAAAGACCCGTTCATTTCCACATCCTATAATCCACTGTCTGTTTCCAGCTTCAGCTCCCAAAGTGTGTCCGAACAGATAATAAACTCCTAATATATGTTTGTTTCCTCTTTTAGTGATCGATATAACCCTCTAATCTGGTCATAATTGTAATATGTTGGTTAGTTGGACTGTTGTGTTCGTGCTGTCGAGTTGTTGAACACACTTTGTTTTCACTTATTGATGACATCATAACCTCGGCCGGCTGGCACAGTCGATTCTGCAATAGTGGTTGCGTACATATGTATGGGGCTATCAAAATAGGGGCGGGGCCCTTTTGGGGTAGGGGCATGTTTGTTTTGGTGATTTGAAATCAACATGGGTTACCAGATATGGCTTACCCCACCTTTAAGTATACTTAATAAAATGAACTTTTTCGTAAGGGTGAATATGTTTTCCCGATAAAGATCCTATTTTTGTTGTATTTAAATGTTTTCTTTTCTACATTTAAAGGGTTGGAGAAAAGTTTACGATTTTCCAGTCAAATCTTATGGATTAATTTCACAGTGTTGAACATTTTTAGCCCAATGAACTTTCAAAATATGGACAGCTACAACATTCTTCAAAATATCGAATTCTGTGTTCTGAAGAAGAAAGTCATTCAGGTTTGGGACTATAACTAATACTATACTAATAACTGGGATATATAATAAAATCAGGAGTGAGCCATTGAGATCTATCACTAGCTTGATCGGCGAGGAGGAGGATTCACAGTTACTGGTCCAGTCGTAACACTTTGTGAAGCACATTTTCATACAGAATGCAATACAGGCTTTGCCAAGCGACACAACCCCAGGGAAACAATAACATCTCTGATGTGATGCCTTGAAGGCTGCTGTGGAAAGCCTAGAAGTTTTCTTCACTGAATCATGGGATGCCACATTTGAAGGTCAGTGAATCCTGGGTCAGCTCAAGAGTCCCCAGAAAGAGTGAGCTGTACTTGGGGAAAGGCTAACTCTCGTTCCAGTGGATTCCAAGGTGAACCGAGCTCTGGGAGTCTGGGCTATAGGTGAGAAAAGGCTTAAATGGAGAACACCGTGTAAATGGAGTATCGTGGGAAAAGCTGAACGCATCAAGAGTAGCTCCTTTTCCCATGGACCATCTCAGCTAACTTGTTATCATCAATATGTGACCTATATGTTAATTGCAAACTGAAAATTAATTTCAAGCACGCAATTGACAATGAATATCAATCAATCCTCGGATAAAAATGGAGAAGCTTCAATGCATTCGGTTTCAGTAAACAAGCTACTGAGCTCAACAGGGATCTAATTGCATCTAGGCACCTTTCCAAACGTTCCCTCACCACGGATGGCTTGTTTTGGCCTGGCAATCATTGCGTTTGGGTCATGCTAATGAGGGACTCTTTTTATTTAAACTTTTTTATTGCACTAAAGAGCCAGTGAAAATGCTAACTTAAAATATACACACTGTATAGTTGAAGATGACCTATTATGCCTTTTCCCATGTTCATCTGCCTTTAGTGTGTAATGTTTCTGTTTGAGCATGAAAAAGGTTTCCAAAGTCTCTCCAGCGGGAATGAACTCGCTACAATATTCCTCATTATAATAATTAATATGCAGAGTAAAGGGGCGGGGCCTGGTTGAGTTAGTTAGTAGTGTGTTGAAACCAATCGGCTGCTCCCGCAGTTTCTCTAGAAGCCGATACAGAAGTGAGTTAAACTGCAGTTCATGGACTGGCCACTAGAGAGCAGCTCCAGAAGAAGCAGAATCTCATTGAGCTCATGTTAAAATGCTCAACTTTACAGCAGAAGAACACATGTTTACAGTCTGGGACAAACTGTGCTTTTGGGCTATACGGCTAATTTTGCCCTTCATGACGACTGTGAGGGGGGGGGGGTGTTTTTATAACCCATTCGTTTACATTATATAAAGCATTGAAGTTCTGCATAATTAAGGGCGTGGTCACTTTGAGTGACAGGTGGATAGCCAATTATCTGCTGTCTGTAATGCTATGTTAACACCGAACGCGAATAGAGCATCAGGAGTGAGTGATTTCAATGTTAAGTCAATGGAAAGGCGCGTTGTTTTGTGCGTCAAGTTTGCGTGAATGACGCGAATTTGACGTCTTGTGCAATACGCACTTTTTGTGCATTCACGCGATTGAGTTGAAAAATTTTAACTTTGCCGTCAATTCGCGGCGTGTTAACCAATCAGGAGCCTGCTCGCTGCTGTCATGTGGTGAAGTCATGTGATGAGAAACCCAGCATGATTTAAAAATACTACTATTGTGTCACAAAATGTAGTTTTAAGACTTTTTCAGATGAGAATGTAGTTGTTTAAAGGTCCCGTTTTTCCTGTGTTTTTGAAGCTTTGATTGTGTTTACAGTGTGCAATATAACGTGTTCATGTTTCACGTGTAAAAAAACACAGTATTTTTCACACAATATACTTAGATTAGATTAGATTAGATTCAACTTTATTGTCATTACACAAGTACAAGTACAAGGCAACGAAATGCAGTTTAGGTCTAACCAGAAGTGCAATAGCAGCAAGTGCAGGATATACAACATTTGCATAAGTGCAGGACATGGATATGTACTGAGTATATATAAATATGTATAAATAGAGAGATGGTTATTACTATAAACAGAACTGAATTTACAGGTGCATATGTACAGTGAATTAATATACAGATGGCTATTACTATAAACAGAATTTACAGGTGAATATGTACTATGAATATAATATACAGATGGCTATTACTATAAACAGAATTTACAGGTTAATATGTACTATGAATATAATATACAGATGGCTACTACTTTAAACAGAATTTTTTACAGTTAGAGGTATACAATAATATGTTAGGCAAGATGAGGAATATAGCAGTGGATTAAGGTAGTGCAATAAATTATGGACAGAGCTATCCGAAAAAAAGTGTAAAAGTGCAGTGGAAGTGATTGCATATTACAGTTAGAAGTACGGTGCAAAATGCAAATGTAAACATTGGTACTATAAATACAGTCGGCAGTGCAAATGAGCATAATCCAGTTACGGTATGGTAGTGCAGAATGCATAAGTAAACAGTTGTTACTGTAATAAACAGTCGGTAGTGCAAATAACAAAGTGAAGGCAGATGTGAGGTAGGAGAGTTAGCAGTTTATGAGGGAAGTGGATCAACGGGGGTTTGAGTTCAGTAAAGAGACAGCTCTGGGGAAAAACTGTTCTTTAGTCTGCTGGTGTATACCGCTATATACTTATCTGTATACCGCTGTTTTCACTGTCCTCAAAACGGCTTGAGAATTTTCTTATTCTATGAAGTCCCTCCTTCAGAAACACGTAACGAGTTCTGATTGTGCCAGCGGTTCCCGTGTTGTGATTGGACAGCAGCTTAGCGCACGTTGCCCGGAAAGGTCACGCCTCTTACCATAACGGGAGATGCATGCACTCAATGTTATTGTAAACATGTCTATATTACCGTATCAATTTAAGCCGGAATCAGACCCGGAAAATATCGAAGAGGATCGATTACAACCTGTTCAAGAAAGACTTTTGCAGGATGTTTCACAATGGTAAGCTGTTTATTTAGTAGTTGTTAAACGCACCAATTTAAATGATAAAATACCCTCACCGGTTGTGGTCCATAAACAACGCCTTCTCCAGACAAAGAGGGAACTGCTCCATCTTTCAATAATCTTTGTGCGAATCCGGCATTAAACTGATTAAGATTGAGGAAGCTGTCCTCAGCAAAATGTGCTGCACATAGTTTTAAATTTGGATTATAATTTTTGGGAACCGAGTTAAACATAAATTGTACCCATTGATCTCTAAGTACAGCGTCCCTGGGAAGGCCAAACAAAGGTGATTTGACTCCAGGATGAAAATAACAGCGTCTCGACGACATGGCGACAAACACACTCTACAAACGCAACACTTCCTCTTCTCCACGTGGGAGAGCAACAAGACCACGCCCCCTTTTTTGCGTATTCTTGTGGGCGGAGGTTAGTCAACAAACTGTTCTACTGACGTCATTAAAGCAGGATGTACAGGGATGTAGTCCAACCGGTCGTTGAACATGTGATCTGGTGTGTGTGGAGTTGAACATGTGATCTGGTGTGTGTGGAGTTGAACATGTGATCTGGTGTGTGTGGAGTTGATCATGTGATCTGGTGTGTGTGAGTTGATCATGTGATCTGGTGTGTGTGAGTTGAACATGTGATCTGGTGTGTGTGGAGTTGATCATGTGATCTGGTGTGTGTGAGTTGAACATGTGATCTGGTGTGTGTGGAGTTGAACATGTGATCTGGTGTGTGTGGAGTTGAACATGTGATCTGGTGTGTGTGGAGTTGAACATGTGATCTGGTGTGTGTGAGTTGAACATGTGATCTGGTGTGTGTGGAGTTGAACATGTGATCTGGTGTGTGTGGAGTTGAACATGTGATCTGGTGTGTGTGAAGTTGAACATGTGATCTGGTGTGTGTGGAGTTGAACATGTGATCTGGTGTGTGTGGAGTTGAACATGTGATCTGGTGTGTGTGGAGTTGAACATGTGATCTGGTGTGTGTGGAGTTGAACATGTGATCTGGTGTGTGTGGAGTTGAACATGTGATCTGGTGTGTGTGGAGTTGAACATGTGATCTGGTGTGTGTGGAGTTGAACATGTGATCTGGTGTGTGTGTGAAGTTGAACATGTGATCTGGTGTGTGTGGAGTTGAACATGTGATCTGGTGTGTGTGGAGTTGAACATGTGATCTGGTGTGTGTGGAGTTGAACATGTGATCTGGTGTGTGTGTGGAGTTGAACATGTGATCTGGTGTGTGTGTGAAGTTGAACATGTGATCTGGTGTGTGTGGAGTTGAACATGTGATCTGGTGTGTGTGGAGTTGAACATGTGATCTGGTGTGTGTGGAGTTGAACATGTGATCTGGTGTGTGTGGAGTTGAACATGTGATCTGGTGTGTGTGAAGTTGAACATGTGATCTGGTGTGTGTCGAGTTGAACATGTGATCTGGTGTGTGTGGAGTTGAACATGTGATCTGGTGTGTGTGGAGTTGAACATGTGATCTGGTGTGTGTGGAGTTGAACATGTGATCTGGTGTGTGTGGAGTTGAACATGTGATCTGGTGTGTGTGGAGTTGAACATGTGATCTGGTGTGTGTGGAGTTGAACATGTGATCTGGTGTGTGTGTGAAGTTGAACATGTGATCTGGTGTGTGTGGAGTTGAACATGTGATCTGGTGTGTGTGGAGTTGAACATGTGATCTGGTGTATGTGGAGTTGAACATGTGATCTGGTGTGTGTGTGGAGTTGAACATGTGATCTGGTGTGTGTGTGAAGTTGAACATGTGATCTGGTGTGTGTGGAGTTGAACATGTGATCTGGTGTGTGTGGAGTTGAACATGTGATCTGGTGTGTGTGGAGTTGAACATGTGATCTGGTGTGTGTGGAGTTGAACATGTGATCTGGTGTGTGTGTGAAGTTGAACATGTGATCTGGTGTGTGTGGAGTTGAACATGTGATCTGGTGTGTGTGGAGTTGAACATGTGATCTGGTGTGTGTGGAGTTGAACATGTGATCTGGTGTGTGTGGAGTTGAACATGTGATCTGGTGTGTGTGTGAAGTTGAACATGTGATCTGGTGTGTGTGGAGTTGAACATGTGATCTGGTGTGTGTGTGGAGTTGAACATGTGATCTGGTGTGTGTGTGAAGTTGAACACACCGGACACTGTCTCCACTGTCCTTTGAACGGCTTGTTTGCTTCCTGCTTCTGTGAAGCCCATCCCTCCGACAAACGCAATGGTCTTAGATTGGTTAGATGGCCAAATGTAGTTTGTAGTTCTGCCACAGCTCTCTCTCTCTTTCGTCATGACTGACGTGGCCTCGCACACTTTGTTGCGTGTTCGCGGGGGCAGTGTTTATGTTGATAGCAGGTGTTTATGATGTCACCAACCCGGGAAGAAGCTTGTTGTAGTCCAACCGGCCATTTTTGTAGGCAATAAACTGCCATAACTTTACAAGACAATATCTCCATTTGCATTGAACTTTCAGCGCTGTAACTTTGCAGATACTGTTTATACTCAAGCAGCAACATTACACACTAACTAAAGTTAAAAAAGTTAAATCACATGCAACCACCCCTTTAATGAAAATGAAAAGAGGCAGAGTGGTGTTTTATGACATATACGCCTTGAATGCGCGTCTATTTCACTTCAAACGCTCGATTTATACGCGCGTCCAATTTTCTGTGGACGCACGAATGGATTCAAAATATTCAAGCGTCCAACTAGACACGATTTTGACGCTCTATTCGCATTTGGTGTGAACGCAGCATTAGTCATCACATCACCTTAGCTCCGCCCACGTCCCGCCTCTTTGCCCATTTTCTATTATCTGGGAGTGACGCGCTGACAAGATGGTGACGGCCAGCTCGACCCAACTTTACACTTCAAAACTGCTCTTCAGAATCCATCACGGACACTACAGCCATATTGTTTTTCAGTCTATGATTGAAACTGCCGATTATGGTGAGGGGCGGGACATTTCCCAAACACCAATCACAACACACTGCTCCAGCCGACCAATCACAGCACAGTGCGCTTTTCAGAAGGAGGGGCTTCATGGAGACAGGAAGTAAACAGAGCGTTACTGACAGCCTGGGAAGAGAGGAGCCGCAACAATAAGTAGTAAAACTTTGTAAAAGGTCATAGTTGGCCTCTTTAAAGCATTTGTATCCAAGTGATTTTCCATTTGGTAGACCTGACAACATCTGAAAAGTCACATTCTGTACTCTTATTAAAACAATTGCGTATAAATCACATATGTCCAGCTCCACTAATGCGTTCACGTCCTTCAGCATCAAAACACAGGGCTTGTAAACCCTCATTAGATCTGTTGTTTTCTTGATTGTAGCCTGGCCGCTCAGAACTTCCCCTTGACTGCGATTTGCAGCCCACCGTGCCCTTCAAGAGCTGGGACAAGAGCCTCTTGTATGTCCATGGCATGGCCAGTCATTTAATTTCCTTCTTGTTCAGCACGATGTTGTTCCTCATGCACGCTCGGTTCCTGATGATAAGAGGACACTAAAGAGCTATTTAAGTCCCCTTCAGAGAAAATCGACCACAAGGAGATCTCTCTACGATCGCAAAAACTTGTTTATATCTGTCGCTAAACACATGATAAAACAAGATAATGACTGGTAATATGACACTGTGGAAAGACAAGCTCTGCTCGTGCTCTGTGAAAACATCGATGGCAAAAACAAACCAAAAACAGGGATATAATGTGTCCTTAAAGTGGTGGAAGGTCGTAATTATGAGTTTCGAGCACATGGATGACCGAGCAAAGTCATATTCATGAGTGGGAAAGCAAGTCAGAAGTGAATTATTAAAATTGATCCGACTCGGAGCCGTGAGTCCACTCCGAAACGTTCAAAACGTTCTCATGTTGTTACAAACCTGTATAAATCTGTAACTATATATTATATTCTTACACTGTAAAACATGCTGGGTTAAAAATAACCCAAGTTGGGTTGAAAATGGACTAACCCAGCAATTGGGTTGCTTTAAACCAATGGTTGGGTTAAATGTTTGCTTAAAACAACGCATTTGCTTGGTTGAAACAACCCAATCTCTGGGTTAAAACAACCCAATCGGTGGGTTAAAACAACTCAATAGCTGGGTTAAAACAACCCAATTGCTGGGTTAAAACAACCCAATCGCTGAGTAAAAACAACCCAATAGCTGGGTTAAAACAACCCAATCGCTGGGTTAAAACCACCCAATCGCTGGGTTAAAACATCCTAATCGCTGGGTTAAAACAACCCAATAGCTGGGTTAAAACAACCCAATCGCTGGGTTAAAACAACCCAATCACTGGGTTAAAACTATCCAATCGCTGGGTTAAAACCACCCAATCGCTGGGTTAAAACATCCTAATCGCTGGGTTAAAACAACCCAATAGCTGGGTTAAAACAACCCAATCGCTGGGTTAAAACAACCCAATCACTGGGTTAAAACTATCCAATCGCTGGGTTAAAACAACTCAATAGCTGGGTTAAAACAACCTAATCGCTGGGTTAAAACAACCCAATCGCTGGGTTAAAACAACCCAATTGCTGGGTTAGTCCATTTTCAACCCAACTTGAGATATTTTGAATCCAGCATTTTTTAGAGTGTATGGTTGCAAAATGGCTAGTTGCATTTAGCATTGCTTTTCTTCCCACGGACCATAACCATACCAGAACAGAGATGCCTGAGACACTCCAGATTTACCCTACACTTCAATATATTCCTCATTTCCATTTCTTTCCAACTAGCGAGCCCCTCATAAGCAACAGTGGGTTGTCGGCCTTTAAAATGACTGGCAGGTTTGGCCCCAGGGGCGCTTGAAACGTCCAAGCCGACTGGAGACACAAGTCGCCGGTGTTAAGCTGTGTTTGATATTCTCCGCTTTCCCTCAGAAATCCTCTGGTCTTTGCTGCTTCAGCGCTGGAAGCCCTCGTTAAAGTTTAATGAAGGAACGAGGCAACACGCGTCTCACCTTGAGCTGTGCCACTCTCACTCAGGCGTCAAGCGGCCGAGGAAAGGCGGATCAAAGAGGCCGGAGATGTTACTCGAGTGAAGTCTTCAACAACAGGCGCCAAGAACTCAAATTAAAATGCAATCATTGTTGAATTTGGAAAGTCATGAGCTCAGAACTCGTCTAAAGTGATCCGACTTTCTAGAATTTTGAAATATTGTATGGTATAAAAGTGGCATACAAACTGCTCTCTCTCTCTCTCTCTCTCTCTCTCTCTCTCTCTCTCACTAGTTGTTCCTAGTTGCCCTGAAAAACAAAACTCATCTGTTAAATCTGTGTATTTTAAAGACCTCCGTTCATCTTCAAACACAAATGAAGATATTTTAGTGTAAATCTGATGCTCTGAAAGGCCTCCATTGGCTCAACTTTACACTCTCAAGACCCTTAAAAGACACTAAAGACTAAAGTTACAAAGTCCATCTCACTACAGCGGCTCTACAATAACTTTATGAAGAGACGAGAATAGTTTCTGTGCGCAAAAAAACCCTAAATAACGACTTATATAGTGATGACGATTTCAAAACACGGCATCATGAAGCTTCGAAGCGTTATGAATCAGTGAGTCGATTCAGCAGTTTGGAGTGTTATGAATCAGTGAGTCGATTCAGCGGTTTGGAGTGTTATGAATCAGTGAGTCGATTCAGCGGTTTGGAGTGTTATGAATCAGTGAGTCGATTCAGCGGTTTGGAGTGTTATGAATCAGTGAGTCGATTCAGCGGTTTGGAGCGTTATAAATCAGTGAGTCGATTCAGCGATTTGGAGCGTTATGAATCAGTGAGTCGATTCAGCAGTTTGGAGTGTTATGAATCAGTGAGTCGATTCAGCGGTTTGGAGCGTTATGAATCAGTGAGTGGATTCAGCGGTTTGGAGTGTTATGAATCAGTGAGTCGATTCAGCGGTTTGGAGCGTTATGAATCAGTAAGTCGATTCAGCAGTTTGGAGTGTTATGAATCAGTGAGTCGATTCAGCGGTTTGGAGGGTTATGAATCAGTGAGTCGAATCAGCAGTTTGGAGTGTTATGAATCAGTGAGTCGATTCAGCGGTTTGGAGCGTTATGAATCAGTGAGTGGATTCAGCGGTTTGGAGTGTTATGAATCAGTGAGTCGATTCAGCGGTTTGGAGCGTTATGAATCAGTGAGTCGATTCAGCGATTTGGAGCGTTATGAATCAGTGAGTCGATTCAGCAGTTTGGAGTGTTATGAATCAGTGAGTCGATTCAGCGGTTTGGAGCGTTATGAATCAGTGAGTGGATTCAGCGGTTTGGAGTGCTATGAATCAGTGAGTCGATTCAGCAGTTTGGAGTGTTATGAATCAGTGAGTCGATTCAGCGGTTTGGAGCATTATGAATCAGTGAGTTGATTCAGCAGTTTGGAGTGTTATGAATCAGTGAGACGATTCAGCGGTTTGGAGTGTTATGAATCAGTGAGTCGTTTCAGCGGTTTGGAGCGTTATGAATCAGTGAGTCGATTCAGCAGTTCGGAGTGTTATGAATCAGTGAGTCGATTCAGCGGTTTGGAGCGTTATGAATCAGTGAGTCGATTCAGCAGTTTGGAGTGTTATGAATCAGTGAGTGGATTCAGCGGTTTGGAGTGTTATGAATCAGTGAGTCGATTCAGCAGTTTGGAGCGTTATGAATCAATGAGTCGATTCAGCAGTTTGGAGCGTTATGAATCAGTGAGTCGATTAAGCAGTTTGGCGGTCTGACACGCGATCCGAATCATGAGTCGACTCACTGATTCATAACGCTTCGAAGCTTCATGATGCCGTGTTTTGAAATCGTCATCTCTATATAAGCCGTTATTTAGGGGGTTTTTTTGCACAAAAACTATTCTCGTCTTCATAAAGTTATTGTAGAGCCGCTGTAGTGAGATGGACTTTGTATCGACGTCTTTAGTGTCTTTTAAGGGTCTTGAGAGTGTAAAGTTGAGCCAATGGAGGCCTTTCAGAGCATCAGCTTTACACTAAAATATCTTCATTTGTGTCTGAAGATGAACGGAGGTCTGACGGGTGTCCAACCACATGAGGGTCAGTCATTAATGACACAATTTACATTTTTGGGTGAACTAACCCTTTAAGTCTTATACGTGTCCATTTAGCACAATTATAGGCATCTAACGATCCAAACTATGCACTTCATGTTTTCACCATGAAGTGGACTAAACTGAGAAATGTAGATATTTAATGTGAATTTTACAAAAAAAATTGCCATTTTAAATAAACGTGTATATAAATTTCATTACTAATTTCAGCAAAAACATTTTAAAAATGCCCTATATCCCCTTAAAACTGCAAGACTGTAGAGTAAAAACATCAGGCTATTAAAAAAGTGATATGTGATTATAAATAACTGACATGATTTTTTATAAAATCACACGGAGTACCCAGAACAGCTGCTTGCATAAAGTTTAAGGTAAAAATAAGCATTCAATTTGGTCAATCTGGTTCTGTCCATTAAGGTTAACTTTTTAAAATAACCCGGACAGAGAGTGACCTTACATACTCTGATACAATTACTCCAGTCATTGTTTATAAACGAGCTCACCTTACAAACACTTACTGGCTAGCATTAATGAAGCAATCAGGGGAATCCCTCTGCCTCCAGCTAAGCTCCGCCCACAAAAAATATCACAATGTTTACAAACTGAAAAAGGGTCTATATAGCACCGCTACCATATCCTGAACATGTTAAGATATAGTGCTATATAGCACCGCTACCATATACTGAACATGTTAAGATATAGTGCTATATAGCACCACTACCATATACTGAACATGTTAAGATATAGTGCTATATAGCACCGCTACCATATACTGAACATGTTAAGATATAGTGCTATATAGCACCACTACCATATACTGAACATGTTAAGATATAGTGCTATATAGCACCGCTACCATATACTGAACATGTTAAGATATAGTGCTATATAGCACCGCTACCATATACTGAACATGTTAAGATATAGTGCTATATAGCACCGCTACCATATACTGAACATGTTAAGATATAGTGCTATATAGCACCGCTACCATATACAGAACATGTTAAGATATGGTGCTATATAGCACAGCTACCATATACAGAACATGTTAAGATATAGTGCTATATAGCACCGCTACCATATACAGAACATGTTAAGATATAGTGCTATATAGCACCGCTACCATATACTGAACATGTTAAGATATAGTGCTATATAGCACCACTACCATATACTGAACATGTTAAGATATAGTGCTATATAGCACCACTACCATATACTGAACATGTTAAGATATAGTGCTATATAGCAGCGCTATCATATACTGAACATGTTAAGATATAGTGCTATATAGCACCGCTACCATATACTGAACATGTTAAGATATGCTGCTATATAGCACCGCTACCATATACTGAACATGTTAAGATATAGTGCTATATAGCACCACTATCATATACTGAACATGTTAAGATATAGTGCTATATAGCACCGCTACCATATACTGAACATGTTAAGATATGCTGCTATATAGCACCGCTACCATATACTGAACATGTTAAGATATAGTGCTATATAGCAGCGCTACCATATACTGAACATGTTAAGATATGCTGCTATATAGCACCGCTACCATATACTGAACATGTTAAGATATAGTGCTATATAGCAGCGCTACCATATACTGAACATGTTAAGATATGCTGCTATATAGCACCGCTACCATATACAGAACATGTTAAGATATAGTGCTATATAGCACCACTACCATATACTGAACATTTTAAGATATAGTGCTATATAGCACCGCTACCATATACAGAACATGTTAAGATATAGTGCTATATAGCACCGCTACCATATACTGAACATGTTAAGATATAGTGCTATATAGCACCACTACCATATACTGAACATGTTAAGATATAGTGCTATATAGCACCACTACCATATACTGAACATGTTAAGATATAGTGCTATATAGCAGCGCTATCATATACTGAACATGTTAAGATATAGTGCTATATAGCAGCGCTATCATATACTGAACATGTTAAGATATAGTGCTATATAGCACCGCTACCATATACTGAACATGTTAAGATATAGTGCTATATAGCACCACTACCATATACTGAACATGTTAAGATATAGTGCTATATAGCACCACTACCATATACTGAACATGTTAAGATATAGTGCTATATAGCAGCGCTATCATATACTGAACATGTTAAGATATAGTGCTATATAGCACCGCTACCATATACTGAACATGTTAAGATATGCTGCTATATAGCACCGCTACCATATACTGAACATGTTAAGATATAGTGCTATATAGCACCACTATCATATACTGAACATGTTAAGATATAGTGCTATATAGCACCGCTACCATATACTGAACATGTTAAGATATGCTGCTATATAGCAGCGCTACCATATACTGAACATGTTAAGATATAGTGCTATATAGCAGCGCTACCATATACTGAACATGTTAAGATATGCTGCTATATAGCACCGCTACCATATACAGAACATGTTAAGATATAGTGCTATATAGCACCACTACCATATACTGAACATTTTAAGATATAGTGCTATATAGCACCGCTACCATATACTGAACATGTTAAGATATAGTGCTATATAGCACCGCTACCATATACAGAACATGTTAAGATATGGTGCTATATAGCACAGCTACCATATACAGAACATGTTAAGATATAGTGCTATATAGCACCGCTACCATATACTGAACATGTTAAGATATAGTGCTATATAGCACCGCTACCATATACTGAACATGTTAAGATATAGTGCTATATAGCAGCGCTACCATATACTGAACATGTTAAGATGTAGTGCTATATAGCACCACTACCATATACTGAACATGTTAAGATATAGTGCTATATAGCACCACTACCATATACTGAACATGTTAAGATATAGTGCTATATAGCACCACTACCATATACTGAACATGTTAAGATATGCTGCTATATAGCACCACTACCATATACTGAACATGTTAAGATATAGTGCTATATAGCAGCGCTACCATATACTGAACATGTTAAGATATGCTGCTATATAGCACCGCTACCATATACTGAACATGTTAAGATATAGTGCTATATAGCAGCGCTACCATATACTAAACATGTTAAGATATGCTGCTATATAGCACCGCTACCATATACAGAACATGTTAAGATATAGTGCTATATAGCACCACTACCATATACTGAACATTTTAAGATATAGTGCTATATAGCACCGCTACCATATACTGAACATGTTAAGATATAGTGCTATATAGCACCGCTACCATATACAGAACATGTTAAGATATGGTGCTATATAGCACAGCTACCATATACAGAACATGTTAAGATATAGTGCTATATAGCACCGCTACCATATACTGAACATGTTAAGATATAGTGCTATATAGCACCGCTACCATATACTGAACATGTTAAGATATAGTGCTATATAGCACCGCTACCATATACTGAACATGTTAAGATATGGTGCTATATAGCAGCGCTACCATATACTGAACATGTTAAGATGTAGTGCTATATAGCACCACTACCATATACTGAACATGTTAAGATATAGTGCTATATAGCACCACTACCATATACTGAACATGTTAAGATATAGTGCTATTTAGCACCACTACCATATACTGAACATGTTAAGATATAGTGCTATATAGCACCGCTACCATATAGTGAACATGTTAAGATATAGTGCTATATAGCAGCGCTACCATATACTGAACATATTAAGATATAGTGCTATATAGCACCGCTACCATATACTGAACATGTTAAGATATAGTGCTATATAGCACCGCTACCATATACTGAACATGTTAAGATATAGTGCTATATAGCACCACTACCATATACAGAACATGTTAAGATATAGTGCTATATAGCACCACTACCATATTCTGAACATGTTAAGATATAGTGCTATATAGCACCACTACCATATACTGAACATGTTAAGATATAGTGCTATATAGCACCGCTACCATTACGTAATCCTCTATGATTACGACGAAGAACCATTTTTGGTGCCATATAGAACCTTTTTTTGAATAAACAATTTAAAAGATAATTGCTTAAGTGTGTGTGTGTGTGTGTTGTGCATGCGTGTGTGTGTTGCGCGTGTGCGTGCATGTTTGTGTGTGTGTGTGTGTGCATGTGTGCGTTTGTGCGTGTGTGTGTGCGCGCGTGTGTGCATGTGTGCGTTCGTGCGTGTGTGTGTGTGTGTGTGTGTGTGTGTGTGGTAAAGCCCATTGATTTAAGAACGTCTGATTAAGCCTCATCAGCCCCATCAACAAAATGATCAACACAACAGCAGCTTCAGCTTCATATAATCAAGAGCAGCACGGCTTGAGTTCTCCACTAATCAAGACGTCAGATGGCATTCAAGATGTTTGTCCCAGTCAGATGTTTGGCTTGTTTACTGCTGTTCTTACATGTTCTTCTCTAATAGGGGTCAAGATAATTGTAATGTATTGTATAAAGCACGCTCTACATATAATGAAGAACATCTTGACTGATTGCGGTTGACTTACAGTCGTCTTTTCAGAACTGTAGGTCTAAGCTCTTTTTAGAAGAAGACATGAAGTCCGCTGTTAGTCTCTCTTAAGCCAAAATCCAATTCTGTTGGCTTGGTAATTTAATTAAACTTGATCAGACGTATTGGAAATCCTTCCGTGTAATTGTATCAGTGTTTCATCAGTGTCCTCAGAGAACCACCTGCAGTAATTGGGATTCCTTTGAGGACGGGTGATATTTAATATAAAGGGTGATAAAGCATATAAATGTATCTTGGGATGAATTACATTAGTTGGCCTTCAATCTTCTGACCTAAAGAAAGGAACTGACCTGAATCTCACATTACTTTACCCAAATATGTCATCTGTAGTGCCTTTGTTGGAGGATTAAACGGCTCTAATAGCTCAAAAGAGTTTTATGATGGTAATGATAATGAATTTTAAATGGAAGTTTGCAGCCTTTTGTTCCTAGAAAATTTCATTTTGTAGGAGGAAACATATTTTTGTGTATCTCATCATCAAAGCTGAATGCTCGACTCGTTTGCGGATCAGTAAATTTCAACTTTTGCAAAACTTAATTCAACTCTTTCCACACTGGTTTCCATTCAAACACGTGTGGGAGACCTATGCCCGGTTGCATAAAGCACCTTAAGTGTAATTTTCCTTTAAGTTCGCTCTTATGTTTCCCTTAAACCAAAGAGTGTTGCAGAAAAAAACCTTAAGTGTTACTTAAGGGTTTCTTTAAGTTAAACGTCACAAACACTTAGAATTCCCCTTAAATGCTGTTTTTTCACTTAAGTAATCCCTTAAAAAGCGTTAAGTGTTCCATAAAACCCCTTAACGGTCATTTCCCTAAGTATAACTCAAGGTTTGGAAATCGTTACCTTAAGAGTAACTCGGACAAAAATGAGACGACATGGCTGAACCAGCTGAAGATCATTATGTGCCAAGAAGAGTTTTTAGGGATAGGGAAAACCCTTTGGACCATCTTAGCGATGAAAGAATACACCGATTTGACCATCACACATCGCAACCACTGACACTGAACACTTGCAGTACATTTCTGAATGAGATGAAGAAACACTCACATCATTAAAGAAGTCGTTTGACGTTATAACAAGTCATTAATGTTTTTTAACTCATATGTTTTATATAATAGAACCGAAGCTATAGATTGTGAATTTAAATATTTCTCGTTTACCAGCGGCTAAAGTCAGGAGGACTAGCCGAGCTGAGGCTGTTCCGGGATCTCACAACATCTTTAAATAGGCGCTATCTTTACAAATAAACCACAGATTTGAGCTTCAAACAACTACATTCTCGACTGAACAACTCTTAAAACGACATTTCGTGACACAATAACAGTAGTATTTTTCAATTTCGCGGCCGCACACAACCACTATGAAAAGCGCAAAAGGACACGAATACATTCAAAGTTCAAGCGTCAAACTAGACGTGAATTTGCCGCTCTATTCACGTTTGGTGTGAACGCAGCATTAGTGTTAGTGTTTTGCGTATCTATGGCAGCAAGGCTTTTATAACGTGAATCCAGGATGGCTGTCGTGAAACACTTCAATGTTCCCCTTACCTAAGAGAACCGTTTAAGAGATTATATGCAACACCCTTAAGTTATTCTCTTAGGTAAGGGGAAATCGCCCCTTAAGTTTCATACTTGAGGGAAAAACTTAAGGTGCTTTATGCAACCGGGCACAGGAACTCAAGCTTATTCGATATATATATATATTTATATGTATATATGTATATATATATATATATATATATATATATATATATATATATATATATATATATATATATATAATGATTAATATTTATATAATTTTTTGTTGTTGCAATTCTTGCTTTGTACTCAGCAAAATTTTGGTTGGCCCCACCAAATCTCACTCTAAGTTTTTTTGAAAAGTTGGCAGCTTTGTATTTAATATCACAGAAATCACAGAAAACACTCTCTCTGCATTAGCATTTGAGTAGTATTGTTTTTTTGTTGTTGATTTCTTTTTTGCCTTTGATAAGTCTATTAAGACAAAATGCATCTTTATGACGCTTTGTATACAGTATATCCTATAGACACACACACACAATTTTAAAGCACTATGTAGAGGCACGGTTTTGTCTAAATAGAGCAAATTGATTATACATCAACCTACAGCATACATTTACAGGGAAGAAAAATGAAAAGACTGTCAGTCCTGTCTGTTGCTCTTCTGTCTGTTGTGTGGTTCTTTTTTACTGTGGCTGATCTAAAAAAAACAGTGTTGTAGTAAAAACTACTTTAAGTAGTTAAGTTATATTCAAGTTACATACCCTTTTGAAAAAGTAGCTACACTACAAGTTACTATCAAAAAGTAGCTGGCTACAATGAAACCACTTTTTTCTTTTTTTTTTCTTTTTTACAATGAGATTGTTACAAATACCTGAATAATTGTTCATGAAGAATGTTATAATATTTGGGGTTTCAAGCTTCATAATGCAAATTATGATTTCAAAGAGTATAGGGTGAATTCAGGGTTATTGGGACACTTTTCCCCAGACATTTCAATGGAAAAAAACTGTCAGAATCATTACACATAATACTCAAATATAGCCTAAATCTCAAACTGGCTGTTAAAGTGCAAAATGGCTACAAATTTAACATCAGTGCAAGAACAAAATGTATGCAAATCAATTTTGCGATGCTGTTTGCGAACGTTCGTTGAAACTATGGGTTCGGGAAACACGACTCGTTTAACTATGCTTATAATGACGGAACTTGTGACCATAGTTAGCGAACGACAATCATGTCTTCTAATATCTTCAATTGTTGTGTATACTGAGCTGCAGCGGACCCGTTTGTAAACATCTTCACTTGGACCCATTGTGTGAGCTGTCTCTTTAATACCGCATGGTTTATATACATGTTGCTGCTGATTGGGCTGACATATTTGACACACCCACCAAACGAGAAAAAACGCATCTCAAACCTGTTGCACACCATTACACACCGTTTCCAGGAAACATGACGTTCAACCGGAAACCGTAGCAAAACTTTGCGCACCGGTTTGAGCTTTGAACGTGCCCCTGGTCTGTGGTGGTTAAACATCAGATATAATTCGTCTTGTGTGGATCAGCGGCCGATCTTTGGTGTCATGAATCTTCATTTGTTGTCTGCCAAATCGTTTTGACTGAGGGCAAAGAGAAGTCTCATAACTTTATATTTTAGGATATTTAAATATACATGCAGTGAAGATAATGTAGGAGTTGCCTGGACTACATTTGTGTGGCTATTAATGTTTAATATGTTTTTTTTTATGAAAATGAAAAGAGGCAGAGTGGTGTTTTATGACATATTTCTCCTGGAGTGCCTTGAATGTGCGTCTATTTTGCTTCAAACGCTCGATTTATACATGCGTCCAATTCACTGTAGACGCGCGAATGGATTCAAAATGTTCAAGCGTCAAACTAGACGCGATTTTGACGCTCTATTCACGTTTGGTGTGAACACAGCATTAGAATTCGTATCATGTGATGATGTGTGACCAATTAAAGAATAGTACATCACAATGTGACCTCTTAGCTTAATTAAAAGAACACACTTGCAGCGTTGCAGGAAAGTAGATAAAAATTTTTTTTCTAAATGCATGTTTTTAAAAACGGTGGCATAGATCAAGACATCATATCTCGTTGATTGCATTGACAGAAGAAAATTGGTTTGCTCATAGTCTCCGTTTCTAATTCGAAAAGTCATGTAAGGATTTTAAATGTGACTTGCACTGACATATCTTAAGATATTTTATAAAAGCTACTTAAATGTCCTTAATCTAAACCATGTCTATGGAACCAAGCCTTCGTTTTTTAAACTAATTGATTAAATTACACTTTGCACACTTTTATTACATAAACTATATTGCCAAAAGTATTGGGACACCCCTCCAAATCATTGAACTCAGGTGAGCGGGGTCAGCGCATGCTGAGGGTCACAGAGCAGGGTCAGCGCATGCTGAGGGTCACAGAGCGGGGTCAGTGCATGCTGAGGGTCACAGAGCGGGGTCAGCGCATGCTGAGGGTCACAGAGCGGGGTCAGCGCATGCTGAGGGTCACAGAGCGGGGTCAGCGCATGCTGAGGGTCACAGAGCGGGGTCAGTGCATGCTGAGGGTCACAGAGCGGGGTCAGCGCATGCTGAGGGTCACAGAGCGGGGTCAGCACATGCTGAGGGTCACAGAGCAGGGTCAGCGCATGCTGAGGGTCACAGAGCGGGGTCAGCACATGCTGAGGGTCACAGAGCGGGGTCAGCGCATGCTGAGGGTCACAGAGCGGGGTCAGCACATGCTGAGGGTCACAGAGCGGGGTCAGTGCATGCTGAGGGTCACAGAGCGGGGTCAGCGCATGCTGAGGGTCACAGAGCGGGGTCAGCACATGCTGAGGGTCACAGAGCAGGGTCAGCGCATGCTGAGGGTCACAGAGCGGGGTCAGCACATGCTGAGGGTCACAGAGCGGGGTCAGCGCATGCTGAGGGTCACAGAGCGGGGTCAGCACATGCTGAGGGTCACAGAGCGGGGTCAGTGCATGCTGAGGGTCACAGAGCGGGGTCAGCACATGCTGAGGGTCACAGAGCGGGGTCAGTGCATGCTGAGGGTCACAGAGCGGGGTCAGCACATGCTGAGGGTCACAGAACGGGGTCAGCGCATGCTGAGGGTCACAGAGCGGGGTCAGCACATGCTGAGGGTCACAGAGCGGGGTCAGCGCATGCTGAGGGTCACAGAGCAGGGTCAGCGCATGCTGAGGGTCACAGAAGTGGCCAACTTTCTGCAGAGTCAAGAGCTCCAGACCTCCAAACTTCTGTGGCCTTCAGATGAGCTCAAGAACAGTGTGTAGAGCTTCATGGAATGGGTTTCTATGGCCGAGCAGCTCATCCAAGCCGCACATCACCAAGTGCAATGCAAAGCGTGGGATGCAGTGGGGTAAAGTGCGCCGCCACTGGACTCTAGAGCAGTGGAGACGTGTTCTCTGAGTGACCAATCACGCTTCTCTGTCTGACAATCCCATGGACGAGTCTGGGTTTGGCGGTCGCCAGGAGAACGGGACTTGCCTGACTGCATTGTGCCAAGTGTAAAGTTTGGTGGAGGGGGGATTATGGGGTGGGGATGTTTTTCAGGGGTTGGGCTCTTAACTCTTAATGCTTCACCAAGACATTTTGGACAATTTCATGCTCCCAACTTTGTGGGAACAGTTTGGGGACGGCCCCTTCCTGTCCCAACGTGACTGGGCTCCAGTGCACAAAGCAAGGACCTTTCCAACGTGATTATGTAATGCGTGAAGTCGTAGAAGCGAGCATTTATGGTTAAAAAGTATATCAATTTGTTTTTTTGTTTTTTTTAAGAAAAGGACATGTTTTGGCCAGATAAGACCTTAATCCTCGTCTGGGATCGTGTTGAGCTCTTTCAAGCTGCATTGATTTGGACCTTCAACTTGAAGTCCATTATGTGGAGAAAAATCCTGGAATGTTATCCTCAAAAACCTTAATTTCTTTTCGACTGAATAAAGAAAGACATGAATGGGATGAGATTGGGGTGAGGAAATTACCAGGACATTTTAATTCTGAAGTGAACTAATTCCATATAGAACATTTTCCTCTACGAGTGACATTGGCTGCATCCGAAATCCTTCCCTACTATATATTACCCAGAAGACCTACTTCTTCTGGAGAGATTCTGTGCATCCGATGGACACTTTACTATCCCATGAGGCCTCGGGAGAGGATTTAAGAATAGCAGTGACTGAGGTTACGTGATAAGGGCAGCAGGCGTCCAGATTACATGCACACACACTCTTACTAGAACATACGTTTTACTTCTAAGTGCCTACTCGAGAGAGTGTGTGATTTCGGACGCAGCGCTTGTCCTGATGTCACTGCGGTGTGTGTTGGGCTGTAATCATCAGCAATTACGGTTATCTCCCAATAACACTTACTCTCAGCTCATTGTGTTATCTTTGTCTTGGTCATGAACGGCTTTGTGGGGAAAGACAGCACTGGTGATTTATCTTGTAATTGATTGATCTGCGAATCGCACGTGTGGAACTGGATAACGGTGAGCATCGAAGCCTCTGGATGAGTCTGGAAGTGTTCGCAGCAGACATCCGTCTGGTAAAAGCAACTCCTCAATGGAATTTTATCAGTGTTTTTCAGGTTGTCTGCTTTTTTACAGGCATTCAAGCAGCCTTGATTAATGAGGCTGTGCAATGGCTTTGTGTGCAGTCTTATTAAAACATTCGCCTCCCAGCTATGTTATCACCTCCCCTCGAATTACCGATCCAATTAAATAGCGTGTACAACATGAAACATTAGACAGTGTCAAGTAAACTGTACGTTGACGAGCGTGTGTGATTGTGGTTCCCAAAAACCCAATTTGATGGACGTCTGAGCATTTCAGTTGCCTATTTTGACTAATATCACGGCAGTCCTTGAGAAAGACACAGCTGACCGAGTAAACAAGAACCTGATGTCTCGGGAAGCCTCGTCCAATTCCAGTTCAACTGTCCAATTAGAGAAGACTAAGAAGAGCCACAGGCACCAAGGTTAAAAAAATCAAATCCCATGTGTATCTGTCATGGAAAAAAAAACCTGCATGAAACTAGAAATGCTTCGACCGTATAATAGCTTAAAGCAAAGCACAGGCGGAAATCTAAATGCAGCAGATGTGAAAGTAAGAAAACCACACACAACCTTTCCCCGTTTCTGTCGGCTTAGTGTCTAAATAAATTAACCCGTCACGAGCCCTACATTTCCATTTGTTTAGCATGCATGAGAACGAACACATGGAATTTGCCTGTGAACCTCAAGCCTCATTTCTTGTCTGAAAAATGAAGCACCTCATTTGAGAACAGAAAATGCAACGGCTCGCTCTCACATCCGTAACAATCGAAGGCAATAGCTTTCCTGATGAGAACCACACTCAAGGACCTACAAGTTATTTGATTTTCACAGTGTAATGATGAAGCAGAATTAAAAGTAATAGACTCGCCTCTCTCTTTTTTTCACCATAATGACACACTTAAGAACTTAAAAGGTGGAAAGAGGAAGCGCGGAGGTGAGAAGAAAATGAAGGCATTAAAAAGAGAGTTTTAGAAGCAAATAAATAGACTAAACAAAATAAAAAGTCCTGCCATTTAAGCATGCAGACATGATAATTGCTTTTATGTTTATTAATGAGATTCATGCAAGCTTCATAGCACATCATTTACATGTTTGCGTTGTGCTGACTGGATTCTGTTGAGATGGATTGTGTGACAGATACCTCGATGAGAAGATACATTATTTTATTTATTTATGTATTTAGGAAGCATCTAATAGATCAGGGCCGTTGCCGAAAACGTTGTACAATTTTAATACCATATATTGTCTATAAAGTACATTGTAATGTACTGAAATTAAACGGTTAATAAGATTTGAGTAGTGAGGTTGTGGTCATACATTTTTTAATGTGTCTCTACTATTCCTAATTTCTCCTACAACAGGTTTACATGCATCCAAAGTGTTGTGTTGGATCGTTGTCTTATATTTGATGTCATCTGTTCCCTGTCAGACTCCATGTTCCTGCTCCTGGTGTTTAGTTTGGTTTTTCCCCCTTGTGAGTGTTTTGTTTGTGGTGCTCTTCGTTTAGGGGTTGCATTGGTTGTCTTCCCAGTAATAAGTGACCGGACACCTAAAAATTAAACTTCCTCCACCTCAGTAAAACCTTATTTTTTTATAAATAATATATTTTCTTTTTAATTTTGTATTTTTTAGATTTTTTTTATATTTATGCAATAATTATGGTCTATTTTTGCCATTGAAAATTATACAAAAACATTTATTCAATTCATTTTTTAAATTATTGCAGTATTTCAGGTTAAAATATTACGGTGACGCATTGCTGCCACATACATATTATTTTTTTCACTCAATTATGTCGTAATAATGAGATCTTATGTCGTTAAAACAACATATTTTTCTCGTTAAAACGACATATATTTTCTCCTAATAAGGACATGTGTTGTACAGTGATGTCTACAACACATGCCTGTATCCATATTAGAGAATTCATATAGACCATGTGCCTTTGTCATATTTCCATGTCTGAAAAGCAGAAGCCAGATCAGAGTAAAATAGGCTCATCCGCCGCCTGTATCAGTGGCAGTGCCCACAGCACAAAAGTATTGTAATTTATTGTTGTAGCCTACAGTTCATAACAGCCACGGGTAACAGGTGCCATGGACCGCTCATGTTCGCATCAGTGGCATGACTTTAACCTAGAAGTCACGGACCCCGGTGCAGCCACAAATATCATAACTATCTATAGATCTACTGTAATATATCGTATGTTATACTGTAATACATATATTCTAGAAATGTATTAAAAAGAAAGACGTTTTCAGCCTAACTCAAAGGCCGCGGAAACAGGCCAGTGGGTTCGTTACGCACGTCAATCCATTCCCGGCATTAGTTTATGAACCTTGATCAAAATTTACAACTTACAATTTATAGAGAACGAAATTCACTTTAAAGAAATTATTTCTGCAAAACAACACTCAATAAAAATCACGTCTGACCCCACTCCATGTCTCCAGACATATTGCGCATCTTATTGTCTATAGGCTACTCATGCCGACGAAAGCGCCCGTGAATTCTTTAATATTTTTAATTTTTTTTACCACTTCGTTATATTGGCTCGGAACTGAATTTAGAAATTACATTTGAAATTAAAAACTTTGCGTTTAAAAAACTAAATCCATTTTTGAAGCGTTTGGAGTGGAGTAGGCTAAATGCAAAACGTAGCCTATTTAGATTCATAGTTAGGATATATGTTTAAATATTAGCCTATTATATTATTGTTTTAATTTCATATGTTGATGATGAAAAGTGAGCAGCGTGAGTAGCCTATAGGCAATAAGACGCGCAATATGTCTGGAGACATGGAGTGGGGTCAGACATGCTTTTTATTGAGTGTTGTTTTGCAGAAATCATTTCTTTAAAGTGAATTTCGTTTTCTATAAATTGTATTTTAATTTTGATCAAGGTTTCATAAACTAATTGCCTGTATATTTAATACATAAGAAGCAAAATAAGAACGCCGGGAATGGATTGACGTGCGTAACGAACCCACTGGCCTGTTTCCGCGCCCTTTGAGTTAGGCTGAAAACGTCTTTCTTTTTAATACATTTCTAGAATATATGTATTACAGTATAACATACAATATATTACAGTAGACCTATAGATAGTTATGATATTTGTGGCTGCACCGGGGTCCGTGATTTCTAGGTTAAAGTTACGCCACTGAGGCTAATCATGAGCGGTCCATGGCACCTGTTACCCATGGCTGTTATGAACTGTAGGCTACAACAAAATATTACAATAATTTTGTGCTGTGGGCACTGCCACTGATACAGGCGGCGGATGAGCCTATTTTACTCTGATCTGGCTTCTGCTTTTCAAACAAGTGTGACAAAGGTATGGGCTAAATAAATTCTCTAATGTGGATACAGACATATATACACACATCACTATACAACACATGTCCTTATTAGGAGAAAATATATGTTGTTTTAACGAGAAAAATATGTAGTTTTAACGACATAAGATCTCGTTATTACGAGAAAAGATTCTCGTTAAAACGACATAAGATCTCGTTATTACGATATAATTGAGTGGAAAAAATAATATGTATGAGGCAGCAATGCGTCACTGTAAAATAGAGACTAGGCTTTCAAAATAATTTTTTTTGAAGGCAGATTAGCGCCTCTTTTGGAATTATTTAAGAAATCATGCAACCATGTGTGTAACCACTAGAGGACTCTATGGAGAAGCTTAAGAATTCCCTAGTTCTCTTTTGAACACATTTAATTTTTTTTTTTTTTTTGATGGATTTGAATATATATGTAAAAAATCTCAAAGACTATTTATTATAAAGTTTTAGATTTTTTGTTTGTTAGAAATAGTGATTTTTTTCTGTGAATTTGTGTTTTTGCAGAGTTCATAGGCTCAGTTTTTCATAGGTGTGTGTGTGTATAAGTGTGTGTGTGTGTGTGTGTGTGTGTGAGAGAGTGGATGTGTCAATATCACACTCTTGATGTTTTAGAGTGTCACCCCTTCACTGCTGTGTATTTTTTGTCAGCATTGTGGCCGATTTGTAGACTGTACACACAAATATTCAGAGAATTTTTGTGTTTTTGCCGGTTTCACATTCATTTCCTATGGTCGGTCATTTTTGACCGAAGACAATGAACGCTACTTTTTTTTTTTTTTACAACCAATTAGCATACTCGAATCATGACCCCAATTTTTTTTGTGTGTTGACGTACCTAATGCTAGAAAAGTCACCATGTTTCATATCATTCCATTTATCTGCACTTTGATCTGTGAAACTTTGCAGACCTTTTAC
>JARQWZ010000784.1:337500-415000 GCA_033150135.1 Gobio occitaniae
AAGATCACAGGAATAAATCACACTTTACTATATATTCACATAGAGAATTTTTTAGGAATATCTCACTGATTTACTGGAGTTATGATCTAATAAACACAGCCTTGATGAGACTCTTTCAGAAACATTAAAATGGTTAATGTATATCGTTATTAGTATATTCATGTGTTTAGTCAGGCTCAAAAGTTTAGTTCTGTTATCAGAGTCAAATATTGTCTTTGGCATAAAGTTCAAGAACACTGACTGTAAATATGTTGTGTGATATATGATTATATTATATTATATTGGCCATTTTATCTCTGACCTACAGCCGTTATGTTCAAATGTAAGAATTACTCATATCACATTAGCTTATTTGGATTCATTGTAATGTGCAACTATAATAATAAGTATAATGATGAATCTATATTATACTGAAATACTAAAAGTTCATTGTACTTAAAAGTTATGTGAACTCAATAACAAAATGTTCATCTTTCTTTCTCGCAATTATGGGTTTATATCTCACAATTCAAACTTTATAACATGCAATTGTCATGAAAAAATCTGAATTGTGAGACATAAACGTGCATTTCTTACTTATTTTCTTGCCTTTGCGAGTTTATATCTAAACTTGCGAGAAAACAAGTCAGAAATGTGAGATAAAAAGCTGCAATTACCCTTTTTTTGTGTTAATTTCGAGGTAGAAACAAGTGTCCATATGTTTCAGCAACACAAAGTATCCGAGTAGATGTATAGTTGAATTTAATATTAAACCCAGTTCAGCTCTGCAGCATATTTAGTATTTTTTTGAGAATTAGGCGTATCTGAATTTAAAAGAGCGCCCTATCCACATACATTGGAGTAAATTGATAAAAATGGTCTCATTTTACAGAAAACACTCTACATTTTAACACAGTGGAATATTGCATATATTATATTGTATTTATTCACAATTTTATGATAAACATAGATTAAAAAGTCATATTTTAAATATCATATTTTTTTATTAATTTGTTATTTGAAAATCTAAATTTTTTTATCTGTTTGGTTTATTTCCCTTCAGAATGTGGATTCCACTAGTTGGCAGTAAACATTGGGAAAAGGAATCTTCTTGATAACTCCTTCCAAAATAAAGTTATTGAGATGAATCTGTCTATCTAATAACTCCTGCTCATCTGCATTGATTGACTCCAGCCGCTGGGAAATCAAACAGAAAGCTCCGCCTCCTCAACTTTGTTAAAGGAGATCTCTGGCTCTGATTGGTCTAGAAGCCTGATCGACGTGTCGAGAGAGCTGAGATACTCCGCTTTTTTGACGTATGACGTAATACGTGATGACACCATCAAAAATCGCAGCTAACAAAGACGATCAAAACTAAGGATAATAAGAGTATTCAATGTTGCCAACTTATATTTAGCGACTTTTCAGACCTCTTTAGCGACTTTTTTTTTAAAGAGCGACTAGCGACAAATCTAGCGACTTTTTGGACAAACGTCAGCTACTTTATTTTACAATTGTCATCAGTATGACGTCATCTAGCGACTTTTAGCGACTTTTTGGGCAGGCTTTAGCTACTTTCCTTGGAAAATAGTTGGCAACACTGAGAGTATTGGTCTTCATCACATGTTTTGATCTGGACATCGGTGACTTATCACAGTGTGGTTTGGCCATGCTTGCTCACAGACATGTGAAAAGAGTCTCATTCTGAAGAAAACTACCTAAGGAACGAGTGGATTTAGCGCTTGAGGCTAGTAGCTCCACACGGAGGAAGTGAACCGAACAGGAATATGACTCATGTGTTTGCTTGTTCAAAGGAGTCATTTCCATCTTCGTGATTCTTTTGATGATAACGTTACTGTAACATGTTGGATCGGTGGAATAAACTGCACAGTGATATTCTTGAGGGTGAGAGCTTTCGTTTGATATATGACTTGGTGAGTTTAAATATGAAATTAAATATTATTGATATGATTTTCTCAAGGGGGGTCGTTGTGGGGGGGGGGGTCAAATTCAGAGCTTATTATCTTTTTCTATGTAACATAAATGCAAAAGTGATTGGGTTATCAAGAAAGGTTCTAACCTTTCAAAAAAATAGCATATATGTCTAGTTTTGTGCTGCACAACTTATAGATTTTGTTCAAATGATTATGATGATGCAATATTGGACCCATGGGTGGGTCGGCGGGGGGCTGAAGTGGTTAAGAAATATTCTCTTTTTGTGGACTAAACCCATTAAAATCCAATATTTATGAGTACTGTCAACTTAATCCATTCAAGGCAATCAGTTTCCTCGAATGTTCATTTCCAGATTGTTACAGATCAGAAATGATTAATTGACAAATGCTGGTTTTATTTTCTTCTGGAATGAACTATGCAGCGAATGTAGTCAAAACAAGAGACTCTGAGCCACTCGTGTGTCGTTCAGTTCTAATCTCATACAGCGCGTGGAGAGCATGAAGTCTGCACGGTGAGGGATTATCTCTGCACACACACACACACACACACACACACACTATACATCACATACTTTAGTCTGCCACCAATTATAGGTATCATGACATTCCTAGCAAATGGTTTGTCAGTCAAATTTCACATTTAGGCCTACACAAACTAGGTTGGTAAATCTCAGCACAACTTGCTTGCATCACTAGATTGCTATTTGAATTACTAAGTATAGCGTTCAAACAAATTAGCCTGTGCAATAAGCAGCAAAGATGTTCAGCGTGTGGCACACAAATTAGCATGCATTTGCCTGCTGGCGATGCGAATATATCATTAGCATTGCGGTCTGTGGGCAATGAGCTGCAGTCTAAAAGACATGCTATGATTTAAAAGGCAAATGTTCTGCAACAGAAACAAACGCATGTCTGAGATCTGTGATCTGGGCCGAGTGTAAAGGCGGCTAGTGTAGTAAACTGTGTGACATGACAACAGCGGTGTGCCATTTCTCAGTGAATGAGCCAATCACGATGACTGGCACGGTATCTAATCAGCGCACAGCACGGCTGCGAGGTATTTTGGGGTTTGTTCCTTGTTGAATATTCCTGTTACTCGCATGCCTCTTGCTGGTTGGAAACATCACGAGTCGATCTGGTCACAATGTGAGAACATCCACTTCAGGAGCGGGACGGTCCAATCCAATCAGAACCTTATCTGAGTCTACACCTGGCTGTTAAATGCCATCTTGTTGCAAAATGGACAATATCTGGATACAAGACACACTGTGATTCGAGGCAGTGCATCCAAAAAGTTTCTAAAGCTGGGATTGCAGAAATGCAGCTGGGCGATTTAAAGGGTTAGTTCACCCAAAAATGAAAATTCTGTCATTAATTCCTCACCCTCATGTGGTTGGACACCCGTCAGATCTCCGTTCATCTTCAGACACAAATGAAGATATTTTAGTGTAAAGCTGATGCTGAGAAAGGCTTCAGATAGGCCTCCATTGGCATTCAGTACATTTATAATCCCAAGACCCATAAAAGGCACTAAAAACGTCGTTACAAAGTCCATCTCACCACAGTGACTCTACAATAATTTTACGATGTGACGACAATAGTTTTTGTGCGCAAAAAAAAATCAAAATAACACCTTTATATTCAGAGCAGAGGAAGACGCGCGTATCTCAGCTGTTGAATTCTACATTGATCGTGCTTTAGGTCTCGGTGTAGTTCTCAAAATCGGGCTAAAGTGAGCATTTCATGGATTCCCGAACGCTGGATCTGCGTCATATTCTTGCGCACAAAAACTATTGTCGTTGCATCGTAAAATTATTGTAGAGTCACTGTGGTGAGATGGACTTTGTAACAACGTTTTTAGTGCCTTTTATGTGTCTTGTGAGTGTAAATGTACTGAATGCCAATGGAGGCCGATCTGAAGCCTTTCTCAGCATCAGCTTTACACTAAAATATCTTCATTTGTGTCTGAAGATGAACGGAGGTCTGACGGGTGTCCAACCACATGAGGGTGAGTAATTAATGACAGAATTTTCGTTTTTGGGTGAACTAACCCTTTAACTCTTTCCACGCCACTGTTGCGCTGTAGGGGGCGCTGTTACGCATCTGCTCAAATGGAATCTCCGGATCCAAAAACAAGCGGAGAAGATCTGTGTAAACCAAGGGTCCGTTCTTCATACGCCGCTAACTCAGCCGGATTTGATTGTTGACGATTTGGCATGATCTTGGATTGTTTGGTTCTTCGACGCTCATCCTGGACTTGTTGTCATAGCAACAGATCCGTCAGCTCAAACCTGCTCGCGAGCGGCTTATTTCGTGTAAACAGGATTAGATTGCATCTTGAGGTGATACTTAAAATCTGTCCCAGCCACTGCTACTTTATTACAAGAGTTCATTACTGAACAAGGGGCAATAATAATAATAATATAAAAATGTTATATTGTATATGTACACTCACCTGAAGGATTATTAGGAACACACACTAATTCTGTGTTTGACCCCCTTTCGCCTTCAGAACTGCCTGAATTCTCCGTGGCATTGATTCAACAAGGTGCTGAAAGCATTCTTTAGAAATGTTGGCCCATATTGATAGGAGAGCATCTGCAGTTGATGGAGATTTGTGGGATGCACATCCAGGGCACGAAGCTCCCGTTCCACCACATCCCAAAGATGCTCTATTGGGTTGAGATCTGGAGACTGTGGCGGCCATTTTAGTCCAGTGAACTCATTGTCATGTTCAAGAAACCAATTTGAAATGATTGGAGCTTTGTGACGGGGCATTATCCTGCTGGAAGTAGCCATCAGAGGATGGGGACATGGTGCTCATAAAGGGATGGACATGGGCAGAAACAATGCTCAGGTAGGCCGTGGCATTTAAACCATGCCCAATTGGCACTAAGGGGCCTAAAGTGTGCCAAGAAAACATCCCCCACACCATTACACCACCACCACCAGCCTGCACAGTGGGAACAAGGCATGATGGATCCATGTTCTCATTCTGTTTACGCCAAATTCTGACTCTACCATCTGAAGGTCTCAACAGAAATCCAGACTCATCAGACCAAATTGTCGCCTCTTTTTCCTATTTGTAGTGGAGATGAGTGGTACCCGGTGGGGTCTTCTGCTGTTGTAGCCCATCCGCCTCAAGGTTGTGTGTGTTGTGGCTTCACAAATGCTTTGCTGCAGACCTCGGTTGTAACGAGTGGTTATTTCAGTCAAAGTTGCTCTTCTATCAGCTTGAATCAGTCGGCCCATTCTCCTCTGACCTCTAGCATCAACAAGGCATTTTCTCCCACAGGACTGCCGCATACTGGATGCTTTTCCCTTTTCACACCATTCTTTGTAAACCCTAGAAATGGTTGTGCGTGAAAATCCCAGTAACTGAGCAGATTGTGAAATACTCAGACCGGCCCGTCTGGCACCAACAACCATGCCACGCTCAAAATTGCTTAAATCCCCTTTCTTTCCCATTCCGACATTCAGTGTGGAGTTCAGGAGATTGACTTGACCAGGACCACACCCCTAAATGCACTGAAGCAACTGCCATGTGATTGGTTGATTAGATAATTGCATTAATGAGAAATTGAACAGGTGTTCCTAATAATCCTTTAGGTGAGTGTATAACCTGTGACACCTATAATTCAATGGACAATTGAAATGCACAGCCATTCACAGTTTGTTCTCTGCATCGAATATATATATGAACACGCATACCTTTGGTAACTTTTGAGGCTTATTTTGAGGAGTTTTTCTAAGCCGTTTGGTCGGTTAAATGTCTGTTTCACTCACAATGTGGATGAATCGTGTTTGTGTGAAGACTCAGGATGTATTGAAGAGAACATAGGCAACGCAGAAACTCTTACAAAGCGAAAAAAACACTTGTTTATGATCCATTTATGCATCTCTCACTTACTGTGTGCGATCTCACTGAGGAAATGCCTATCAACGCGTGCAGTCATGAATAATTAAACACGTGCTGTCATGAATTAAGTAACGCGTCTTCTCATAGGACAAAGACACGCAGACTCATGAATAATTATGAGACACCGTTGAGTCATCGTCGTACTATAGTACGAGAAAACGTCACAGCCTATGACATGGACATGAAGACGAATTTAAGTTGAAAATAGAGCAAAAAGGTTTAAAACTAACTAGTTTTCTCCCACATTCAAAACTAACAGATGGTCACATTGACTTCCATGATGTTCAACACACACACTTCTGTTAAAATCCCAGAAAATTTGGTTTAGGGTTTCATGACCCTTCTGCTTTAGTGAGTGTGTAGTGTCGCTGTTTGAGCATAAACAACATCTACAAAGTTACGACGCTCAAAGTTAAAAGAAAAGGGAGATATTTTCTCTTACAGAAATCTCTTTTAAAGGACTACAACAAGCGGCTGGTAGGGACTACAGCGAGTCAGTGACATCACTAACCCTAACATTTACATAACCCGCCCCCGGGAACATGTGGAGAAGAGGAAGAGTTGTTGATACAGAACGAACACAAACGCAATAGCATGTCATAAAGCAAGATGACATCATCAGTTATAACCGTAATTACACTAAACTATCCCTGTTCTCTCTTCATCAGCAGATATTCTCTGGCTCATCTTACCCCACACAAGTGCTTTAGAGATTATCATGACAGGATATGCTAATCAGTGACTGAAGATGGTTAACTCATAAATTCATCAACCATCCCTTCAGAAATGTCCTGTCTCATTCTACATGTTGTCTCTTCTGGAGTCTCTCCATCATTGTCCGACTCCGGTTTGATCGTATAAGGCTGAACAGTTTCTGACATGTTCAGTGTGTGTGTGTGTGTGTGTGTGTGTGTGTGTGTGTGTGTGTGTGTGTGTGTGTGTGTGTGTGTGTGTGTGTGTGTGTGTGTGTGTGAGGTGCTCAGAGCTGTTGACTGCAAAATTCCTCAACTACATCATTAGTATGCATTTAAAATATTACATTATTATTTAAAAAAAAACCACTGTAATTATGAGTTGTTTCTGGATATTGATCTAGGTGTGGCTTCTGTGATGTATATTTTGTGAATATATATATATATATATATATATATATATATATATATATATATATATATATATATATATATATATATATATATATATATATTTATATATATATATATATATATATATATATATATATATATATATATATATATATATATATATATATATATATATATATATATATATTTATATATATATATATATATATATATATACATACATACATACATATATATATATATATATATATATATATATATATATATATATATATATATATATATATATATACATATATGTATATATATATACATACATACATACATAAAATATATTAAATTATTTGTATTGACAGAGCTTAGAATTTTTTGTTTGAGTTTTGAAATAATGCCTCATAAGTTGCTAATCAAGACTTGATTGTAATCACATTTTATTTGTTTCAATAATCCAAATATTATTAATTAAATAAATAATTACTTTTAGAATAAGAAATGAATCTTGAAAAAGTAAATAAAACCTAAAAATAATCAGTGAAACCGTGTGTGTGTGTGTGTGTGTGTGTGTGTGTGTGTGTGAGTGTGATCATGTTCGTTCCACATTGCATTTGTTCTCTAGTACCAGGCCTTCATTTATGTGTGTCAATTTTCAGATTTATGATAGATTTATTGATTTTTTTTTTTTATTATTATTAAAACATGTCCCCATTAATTTTCAATTGGGGTCATTTTGACCTCCAAACTTGACCTTTTTTTTTGTTTTGGCATACCTTTAGAACAACTGAAGCAAGCGCAGGTTGTGGATGTGTGTGTGTGTGTGTGTGTGGATAGATAATGTAGAAAAACTGACAACATTTTATTCACCTGAGCTGAAGGGAACCATGTTTCTTAACTAAGGAGAAGTGGATTGGGGTAATATATACCGCAAACACCATATTAGGGTTAAGCTAACGTGATCATCGAATATTAAACAGCATATGAATCAAAACTGCCAAATGCTGCCGAATGAAATGTCAACCCATGAAGAGACTGAAGCATTGGGGTGTTGATGGACTCCATCTACTCCATCTCAGCTTTTTGTTCAAAATGTTGCTTTTTTTAAAAACTTACCCTCATTCAAGAGTCAATAAAAATGGACGAATTATGCTTTTTTTAAGCAGAGGCTCTGTTCCTTCTTTTGATATATTGACTGTTTTCATACTAGAAAATATCTAGGGCCATGAAAGTTTAGTGAATATGATGAAACATGCTTCACGTTGTTGTATATGTATGACGAATGGGATGCTCCTGATTGTTTTCCTGATGAGTGTCTGCTCTAGAGGTCATCTAATTAAGATGGAGATTCATCTGTGATCCCTGTAAGCACAGGGTGACCATGAGCAAGGACATTAATGTGGTAATGATGAACACGGGTTACGACTCCATGTAGTGATTTCACGCCGCTCCCTTTGGAAATACAGCACTGTTGCTAGTCAGATCGCCAATAGCTTTGTGTTGCCACTGTTTGCTAATGTCAGTGTTATGGATTTTCCAAAAAGCAATATAGATATTTCATTGTTTATATATATGAGCCATTCTTATTGGTGCAAACTGTTGTCCCACACATTTAAAAAACACTTAAAGCTACACTGTGTGATATTTTCCCCCATCTAGTGGTGAAAAGGTATATGACCATCCAGTGAATATTAGTTTCTGTTCCTCTCAATTCCGTTTTAACTCCTACGGTGGCCGATTTAGTCCAAGATTAACATGGCTTCCAGTTCGACCTCGTCCACATTGGACACGGTGCCTGTGGGATATTCTGTGCGCAGTGGGATGGTTGGAACTCAACTGGCCTAATTATTCGGCTAGAAAGAACTGCAGCTAATCCAGAGTGAACTTTGATGATAGTTGTGTTTATTCAGTCATCCAATTGCAGGGCATAAACAGGTTTGCGTGGATATGTGCATAAATGCGGTTTCTGTGAGAGAACAAATAAGGATGGTAAATATACATACACAGTTAAGAACTGTATAACTATACTTATAAGTTACATTTGTATAATGTAACCGTAAACCAGAGCTTATCGTACCATATATAGGAGCTAAATGCAGCTGCATTAAAAGGAGCGGAGCTGCCGCTGCTAACAAGCGGTGTCGGGTTATCAAAGTGTGTGCGCCGCTTTAGCACTGCAGTGCGCTCTGTATAACAACTGTTAATATGCCGATCAGACCTGATACATATTTCCATCAACATACATTACAAGCAAATATTTTCTAAAAACGAATAAACATTGTTGATAACAAAAAACTGAATGATTATTCAAATAGGTGAGCATTACGCTATTGTATGTTGACACAAAAATACTTCTGAGTTGACATCAACTGAATTACGCGATGACACACTCTGAAACACATCTACAATGACAATAACTATTATCACTTACAGAGTTATTAACGCACAGAAATACCACACAAGGAAAAACAGACTTTTGAGGAATAAACAAGCCAGGAAAACTCCGTATAACTCTGTTACTGGAGCTGCTGAGATGAAAATACGAAAGGCGAAGCTTGAATTTACTGGAATGTCCCTCTTTGGCTAATGTACTTTCAAGATGGAGGGGCAACATGGCGACCACCGTTAGATCCCATTACCTTATGTATTTTCAATGGCATATTATAAACTTACGAGAATACTTTATTACTTGAAAGAAGTAAATATACATTAATGAGCACATATATTTTTGAAAGAACTAAGTGTTTTTAGCTAAGAATAGACTAAAAAAGTTACACAGTGTAGCTTTAAGTGCTCAAATCATAGATGTTAACTAAGACCCTTCTATTATCTATTGAATCCCACAGTAATGTGAATGTTTTGGCAGTTTATTTGGGGGAAATAAACAACATTTTAGTACAGTTATGCGAATCATTAGTGTTTTAGTATGCGTGTTAAGATTCTGTAATGTGACGGGGTCGCAAAGCATTACTGTCACTACTGAAACATGGGATGTTTTTGCAAAAATCAAGTATATTAAATTTTCAACTAAGATGTTATGATTGGTTCATATTCAAACGAATGAATCATTAACTCTGAAATCAGTACGATCAACTCTATACCTTTTACAAAGAAAGATTGGATTCAAAATACAACAAATCTCATAACTAATAACATGTAATTGTTATTCATTTAACTGCGAAAACATTTCTATAAAATAGCTAAAATATATAGATATAAAACAAGGTAGATGAAAACTAAATCTTAATAGGTCAATATAAGCCTTCTTATTAAATCCTTTATTATTGTGTTTCGCTAGTGGCAAATTTGGGGCGAGGAAAAATATTCCAAAACTTTCTGAAAATACGATATGAGAATTAACTGTAAAATTACTAAAAAATGTGTAGCCTGACGTCGTCATACTCAATTCTAGTCAGAATTTGAGTCTGATTCTGCTCCGTTGGGCTGTGATTATGGGGTGTGTTTCAACCGAACCAGGAAAGACCTCAATTGGATAGACCTACAACCAATCAGAGCAACGGAGCGACGCATAACGTTAGTTGTCAAATGTCAACAGAACTCGACTGCACTGTGTTGTCAAGTCCACGGGTTGAAGCGACCCCAATTATTTGATATACAGACCCAGGAATGCGAATTGTAGCCAAAATAACACATATTTTACCCCCCAAATGCAACTTTTTCCCGGAGAACCCCCCCGGAAAGCTATTGGGCTTGTTTTTGGCTAATTTTGAGTAGCAATTGGGCGGGTTTTGTTGCAAACTTGGCAACCCTGTCTGCCCGCACGCTGGAATAAGTGACGCTAGAAGAAAAAGATGTGTAAACGATCTTTGCCAGTGTTGTAAAAAAATAATTTAAGGATACACAGAATACTTACAACACCATCATCATTTCTGAGAGAAATAGTAAAGGTGAACGCATATACGAACAAGTTCTCCGTTTAGGATTAGAACAAATTCAACCCAAGCGCCTTTGATGACGTGGATGATGACGTTACTGTTGATCATCTGTCCATCATCGTCTAAAGCCCGTCCTGACGATTTCATTGGTCCGAACAGTTTCTGTTTCGGGCATAATTACTCCTCTACGGATCAAGTCCAGACCGAATTGGCCGAGCTCAAATGTTGTGGGCGGGGCTAAGTTCGGCTGGCATCCAGGCTAAGAAATGTGTAGCTTGGATATGATAAAATTTGCATACATACAACTTTTGTGGAAAAAGGCCTATTTCTCTCAAAAAAATGTTCACAAATCTGTCTAAATCTGTGTTAGTGAGCACTTCTCCTTTGCCGAGATAATCCATCCACCTCACAGGTGTGCATATCCAGATGCTGATTAGACAGCAGGATTATTGCACAGGTGTGCCTTAGGCTGGACACAATAACATGTGCAGTTTTATCTCAGCTCAATACATAGCTGTCAATCCTCCCGTTTTTTCCGGGTTTCTCACGTATTTTAGCTCTTTTCCCGCTGTCTTCCCGTTTTAGTATTTTCCCGTAAAATATCCCGTATTTTTATGTTCTGATTGTGTTAACTCAGAACACGCAACTATCTGTGTCTGTGAAGTGGCTTGCTCTTGGGGTTTTAGACCTCCAGTCCAGCAAGTGGCAGTACACAGACAGTAGCTTAGGCCAGTGTTTCCCTACCGGGTGCCGTCTGACGAGAGCAGG
This sequence comes from Gobio occitaniae, assembly GCA_033150135.1. Classification (NCBI taxonomy): domain Eukaryota; kingdom Metazoa; phylum Chordata; class Actinopteri; order Cypriniformes; family Gobionidae; genus Gobio; species Gobio occitaniae. The sequence continues at coordinate 349,115 of JARQWZ010000784.1, forward strand.
GGTGCCGTGTAAAAGTCCTTAAAATATTTTTTTTTTTGTTACAATTTTTCAAATAATCCTCTCTTTGTAAACTTTGTTCATTGCATGCCGTATGTTTGAATATGACCAGTCATTTTCGCCGTCATCACCCGGGTGTAGCGCCACAAGACGCGAATGAGAAGTCGCGCGCGCTGTGAGAAAATGTGTCTCTGTGCGCTCATCCTGGGGATCCACATCTCGGCGGACATGTCGTGGACGACCAACACCTCCAGCCTAGTCAAGAAGGCTCACCAGCGCCTCTTCTTCCTGAGGACACTGAGGAAGAATCAGCTCTCCTCGGCTATCCTGGTGAACTTCTACCGCTGCGCAATAGAAAGCATCCTGACCAACTGTGTGGCAGTATGGTATGGGAGCTGCTCTGTTGCGGAGCGCAAGGCACTGCAGCGGGTGGTGAAAACTGCCCAGCGCATCACAGGGACTCCACTGCCTGCCATCGAGCACATCCAGAGGAAACGCTGTCTGCATCGAGCTCCAGCATCCTCAAGGACTCCTCTCACCCAGCCCACAGACTGTTTTCTCTCCTGCCCTCCGGCAGGCGTTTCAGGATCCACCGGACCAGGACCAGCAGACTAAAGAACAGTTTTTTCCCCAGAGCTGTCTCTTTACTGAACTCAAACCCCCGTTGATCCACTTCCCTCATATACTGCTAACTCTCCTACCTCACATCTGCCTTCACTTTGTTATTTGCACTACCGACTGTTTATTACAGTAACAACTGTTTACTTATGCATTTTGCACTACCATACCGTAACTGGATTATGCTCATTTGCACTGCCGACTGTTTTTACAGTACCAACTGTTTACATTTGCATTTTGCACCGTACTTCTAACTGTAATATGCAATCACTTCCACTGCACTTTTACACTTTTTTTTTCGGATAGCTTCTGTCCATAATTTATTGCACTACCTTAATCCACTGCTATATTCCTCATTTTAGCCTAACATATCATTGTATACCTCTAACTGTAAAATTCTGTTTATAGTAATAGCCATCTGTATATTATATTATATTCATAGTACATATCCACCTGTAAATTCTGTTTATAGTAATAGCCATCTGTATATTATTCACTGTACATATTCACCTGTAAATTCTGTTTATAGTAATAACCATCTCTCTATTTATAGATATTTATATATACTCAGTACATATCCATGTCCTGCACTTATGCAAACGTTGTATATCCTGCACTTGCTGCTATTGCACTTCTGGTTAGACCTAAACTGCATTTCGTTGCCTTGTACTTGTACTTGTGTAATGACAATAAAGTTGAATCTAATCTAATCTAATCTAATCATCCGAAAGCGCGCACACGTCTCACAGCGCGCAAATATTGAGTTCTCTTTCAAGTCTTGCTCTTGAACGGACAAACTCACGCAAAAAGTATGTCAACATGTCCATCTTGATGAATATTCGAGCAGACATAGCCTGTATATGCCTTAAGTGAACTTTATACAGTCGAGAAAGACGACGCATATCCGAGCATTAGGTCTTAAAGGGGCAGCAGCCTTTACTGCTGTCTGTTTAATGTCAAACAACAAAAGACAAGGACATCACTCACTGCTCTTGATTGAATAGCTTTTGTAAGTTTAATAGAATTAATCTTTAATTTATACACTCAAATATGCAATGTCATTTTACATTTGATCAATTTCTGTACCTGAAAACTAATGTTAGACGTACCTGAAAAACCTGAAAAGCATAGTTTATTTTATTAGTATCTTTGCTCGATAGTATTCATTTGTGCTGCTGCTTGTATTTAAATGATTTGTTCTTATTCTTTTCTTTATTTTTATTTGACAGTAGTCCTTTTTTCCCTGAACACAGCAAATACTGAACCGTACCGAAACCGTGAACCTAAAACCGTGACACAAACCGAACCGTGAGCAATCTGTACCGTTACACCCCTAGCGTAACGTATGCGAGGGGCAGCCACAAAATGGAGAACATTTTCAAAGCGTGCAACAATCGGTTTGCATAACCAAAGAACTTCTGCTCAAACTGTCAGAAACCGTCTCATCGGCATGCTCGTCGTCCTCTGGGTTTCGACCGGACTGCAGTTCGTCGTTGTAATCGACTTGAGTGTTCAGATGCTCACATTCGATGGCGTCTGGCACTTTGGAGAGGTGTTCTCTTCACGGATGAATCCCGGTTTTCACTGTTCAGGGCAGATGTGTTGGTGAGCGGTTTGTTGATGTCCACGCTGTGGATCGAGTGGCCCATGTTGGCGGTGGGGTTATGGTATGGGCAGGCCTATGTTATGGACAACGAACACAGGAGCATTTTATTGATGGCGTTTTGAATGCACAGAGAGACCGTGACGAGATCCTGAGGCCCACACGACCATCACCTTGTAACAGTTTTGAGAAGCTGTTTCATGTCATGTGATGTAATGCTCCTCCCCACCTCAAGGGGGATCTAGGGAGGTTTCTGAAGGACAGGTTATCCTTTTAAGAGGGACAAGTAAGACTGTTTTGGGAGAGGTATTGGCATGGCTTTGAGTGTTTGCTCAACTTTGTGATGCATGGGACCCTGTATTGAGGAACCTCTTTGGTTCTACAGCTCAGTAGGGTTTTCTTTTGGCCTCATTCGTCAAGCAAGGACGCTTCATCTGGACTATATGGTTTTCTTCCACACCTTGGATTATTTGGACTGACGTTTGGTTATAGTTTGGGACACTGTATGTTGAACTTTTGTGGACTTCCATTGAACTGCCGGGATGGGGTAAGATGCACACTTCTTACCTGACTAGGTGGGAGTTGTGAGAAATGGACTTTATTTCTGAGTGAACTCTACATGTTGTGGTTGGGCTAAAATGCTCTAACAAGATGTGAATTGTGAATTTCCATTTCTTTGAATGTATGTTTGGTGATATTGTTGCTGTTTGGGATATTTACTCTTTAACCCTTTAAATATATTCTTCTCTGCTCTGGGATAAACGGATCTCCCTCATTTATATACGTGACAAAATGAGAGTGTTACAACCTCATGATAATGCATGGCCCCATGTTGCAAGGATCTGTACACAATTCCTGGAAGCTGAAAACATCATCGCAATGCTCTGGATCGGCGTATACGACCTTCCTGCCAATATCCAGCAACTTCACACAGCCATTGAAGAGGAGTGGACACTCCACAGGCCACAATCAACAACCTGACCAACTCTGTGTGAAGGAGATGTGTTGCTCTGCGTGAGGGAAATGGTGGCCACACCAGATACTGACTGGTTTTCGGACCCCCCAATACAGTAAAACTGCACATTTTAGAGTGGCCTTTTACTGTGTCCAGCCTAATGGTGCGTTCACACCGGACGCGAATGAAGCGTTTCACGCGAGTGATTTACATGTTAAGTCGATGCAAAGACGCGAATAGACTTTCTGCTGCGCGATTCACGCGAATGATGCGGTGCAAATTGACCTATCGGTAAGCCCCTCCCCTCGAACGCAGATGAGCCAATGGCAGTTTTAAAAGATGATGTAAGCAGGTCGTCAAAATCGGATATAGTCATTGTGCATCAAGACCTGCAGTGTAAATGCGTCCATAAAGTCACAGTAAATCTGAAAAGTCGATTTTCAAATAGTTGGAAACATTTGGGATATTGTAAGTACTCAACTGCACTCTAAAAAGCGCTGGGTTAAAAACAACCCAAGGTGGGTTGAAAATGGACAAACCCAGCAATTGACCTATCGGTAAGCCCCTCTCCTCGAACGCAGATGAGCCAATAGCAGTTGAGTATCAGTTGGACTCGGACATCTTTAGGTTTTAGCGCCATAGAAAAACATTGGAAAATCCGAAGCTTTCATTGGTTTGATGGTGTTTATGCTACAAAAGTGCTAAAATGTCGTGCCTGAGGTACTGCAACACTGACTCCAGGGATCCTGAGAGGATTTTCTGTTTGTCATACTCTCGTTAAGTTACGATTAAAGTCCCTGCTAACATACAAACCGTAATAACTAACTGTTCACACATCATGTAACACTGTAGGTCAAAAACACGAAGGTCTACATTTCAGTGCCTCTCCATATTAAACTGGTTATATGTAAATTAATTTAATTTTAGATATGTTTAAGGTCTACATTATCTCCTATTTTGATGGGTATTATAGTCTCCGGGGATTGAAAGGAAGAGTTTGCACGCAGTTTATCGGAGTTGTATTGCAGATACAAAGTTTACCAGAGAAGTCATAAGCTCAGTGTATATGTTTGTTTACTGTTAGTTGTATGAGTGTTTTTGTGTAATTTGCTGTGTGTGTTAATGGTAATGCAACGGATAGAGAGAGTTTGTGAATGAGTCGTTAATACGCACTTCTTATGTTTTGTTTGTTCAGCTCTTACGATGATTTTTTGGAGTGAAAAGGGACATAATAAACTTGATAAACCATCAGTAAAGTTTGGCCATCATTAGGACGGGATATACGCTACAATCTGTGTCCAAAAACATCTTGGGAAAAGGTTTTCACACTGACAGCTGTTATTGTAAGATAAAGCAACTCCGTTTGTTTGTCCGAGTTAGCAACAGTAACTAAGGGGGGCGGGGCTTACCGATAGGTCAATTGAGCGTTTGATACGTGTAATGCGTGATTCGCGCAAGTTGAAAAATAAACACGCACTAGTCTGACATGCAAAACCGTTCCTGCTACTGCTAACATTAAATCACATATAATAGTCCATAAATCAAATGATATCCTCATAAACCATGAGTAAACGCACACAAATGTTGTAAAACTCGCGCATGACAAGCCGCTAAGCAAGTCTATAAGTTACAGGACCATAGAGCCGTCCTGCTGTAGTCGTCGCTGCTTCTCCCGTTCAATTTCAGCCTCTAGATCTGATTCTGGATCATATATGTGTGGCTAAATCTGATTGATCTCCATGGTTTATTTAGAATAAGGTTTTTTCCTCACTGCGCACGCTCGTCATAGCTTCGCCCACACGACATGCCTCCAGCCACTCTGTTTTTTCCGGAAAGACTCGGTACAGCGTATCTTTCTTTTATAAATATAATAAAACTAAAGACTTTGCAGAGATATGAAGGATGCAATACTACTCTATAAGTACTCAAGATTGACATGAGTGTTTCACCCCTCCTTTAACCCTGTTTTGAAATGTTAAAAATCACTGCTTCATCAGAATGATATGAAACTTGGTGACTTTTCTAGCATTAGGTATGTAAACACACAAAAAAACTGGGGTCATGATTCGAGTTTGCTAATTGGTCTTTAAAAATAAAAGTAGCGTTCATTATCTTCAGTCATAAATGACCGACCATAGGAAATGAATGGGAAATAGGCAAAAACACCAAAATTCTCTGAATATTTGTGTGTACAGTCTACAAATCTGCCACTATGCTGAAAAAAAGTACACAGCAGTGAAGGGGTGACACTCTAAAACATCAAGAGTGTGATATTGACACATCTACTTACACACACACACTTCTACACACACACACCTATGAAAAACTGAGCCTATTAACCACATTTTGAATTTGTTTAAATCACAGCTTCATTGGAAAAATATGAAACTTTTCTAGCATTAGGTATGTTAACACACAAAAAAATTGAGGGCATGATTCGAGCATTTTAAGTGGTCGAAAAAAAATACTCCCACTTGTGCTCTTCGGTCAAAAATGACCACCATAGGAAATGAATGGGAAATCTGCAAAAACACAAATTCACAGAAAAAAATCTATATTTCTAACAACAACAAAAAAAACTAAAGTCTTTGAGATTTTTTTAAATATATATTCAAATCCATAAAAAAAACAATCATTAAATGTGTTCAAAACAGAACTAGGGAATTCTCCATAGAGTCCTCTAGTGGTTACACACATGGTTGCATGATTTCTTTAATAATTCCAAAAGAGGGGCTAATCTGCCTTCAAAAATCTTTATTTTGAAGGCCTAGTCTCTATTTTAACCTGAAATACTGCAAGAAAAAAAAGAAAAAGAAAAATGTTTTTGTATATTTTTCAATGGCAAAAATAGACCATAATTATTAAATAAATATTAAAAAATACTATCAATACAAAATTAAAAAGAAAAATATTATTGAAGAAAAATAAATTGCATTGGTTTTACTGGGGTGGAGGAAGTTTAATGTTTAGGTGTCTGGTCATAAAATGACCAATGCAACCCCTAAACCAAGAGCACCAGAGGGTTAAAAACGTCCCGATATCCTTCAGCCCAACTGGAAGAGTAGACTGGTGTGATCCACAGAGAGACTCTGGGTAAGGTGATGGTCATTCATCTGTATGAAACAGCTGCTCAAACACATGGTATGTATATTTTATGTTACAGTCATTCCGATAATCCCAGAAGAACTAGAATAAAAGTTTACAGTTCACACAGTATCTACATGCTGATGTATGGCCTACAGACTAAAAATAGAACAAATCATCTTTCGAAACTAATTTAAGGCTGGATGTTTTGATGCTGCAATGTTTTATTCACGTCCAAGTTCCAACAAAAATTGCATTAGGTAACTAGATAATGCACTCAAGGCTTTTCCCATTTCGCCAGTCAGTCATTTATGTGCCTTACAGGACAAGTAGATGGACTATATCTTATAAATATCTCCGCTCTGACAGGCTCAGACTCTGCAAACCTGGTTTATGTGTGAGAGGATCACATGTGACACCGCTACTTCAGCGATCAAACTTTAGTTATTGATACTTATGTTTTCTTACGTCAGACAGGATTCCAGTAATATCTGGGTATATTTCTGTCTATATTTTACTGGACTGCACCAGGCAGCAAAGTCACACGTTTAGTTTTGAAAGTTAGAATAACAATAAAGATATACACCAATCACCGACTGAATATTGTGTTGGTCCCCCTGACCCTGGCCATGGACTCCTCTAGACCCCTGAAGGTGTGCTGTGGTATCTGGCACCAAGATGTTAGCAGCAGATCCTTTAAGTCCTGTAAGTTGTGAGGCGGGGCCTCCATGGATCGGACTTGTTTGTTCAGCTCATCCCACAGATGCTCAATTGGATTGAGATCTGGGGAATTTGGAGGCCGAGTCAACGCCTCAAACTCGTTATTGTGCTCCTCAAACCCTTCCTGAAGCATTTCCAACAGTTCCCACACCAGCGCTTTATAGATTATCATGACAGGATATGCTAATCAATGACTGAAGATGGTTAACTCATAAATTCATCAACTATCCCTTCAGAAACGTCCTGTCTCATTCTACATGTTGTCTCTTCTTCTGGAGTCTCTCCATCATTGTCCGACTCCGGTTTGATCATAAAAGGCTGAACAGTTTCTGATATTTTCAGTGTGTGTGTGTGTGTGTGTGTGTGTGTGTGTGTGTGTGTGAGGTGATCAGAGCCACAGATATACATAATAAAGGCTAGATGTCTTACAGCGGAGTCTCTAACGTCATCACCGGCGGCCATCTTGTCACAGGCCAGCTTTCTGTAAGGCAGAAAAGTGATGTAAGGCGAGTGATCTGAACACAAATACTCTTATCTCGCTGAAATCTGAATGGATTTACAAATGGTTCGGTTTCTCACAAACTTTATTAATGTGGCTATAATTCTGGATGCTTGAATACATTTTGAATTATTAATAATAAGTATGCAGTGTCATAACTACATCTCTGACGTTTATAACAAACCAAACCGTTTGAAAATCTGTGGAAAATTGAGCAAGTTATGGTTATTTAAAAAGTGCATGCACCATTAAAACACAATGAGTGAGCGAGCTGACTGAGACAAGATGGCCGCCAGGTGTGGACGTCGACCTCCATTGGCCAGCAGTGCGGACGAGACATCTAGCCTTTATTATGTATATCTATGATCAGAGCTGTTAGCACAAGCTCTTGAAGCTCCGCCCTCTTACTGGAAAAGGAAGGGTTAACAGCCGCTCATTTGCATTTAAAGGGACACAGACAAAAACTGCCATTTTAACCATTTTAACGTGCTAGAATCATGCTTGAATCCATCCTGCTTTAAGAGCTTGAGCACTTAAAGTGACAGTATGCAAAAAAAATAATAATAATTGAAATCACAAGGTGTGGCTGTGAATCTCAAACATGCCGACGCTCTGATTGGCTATTGCTCCACAGGAACTGGACCTTTCATTAGTGACTGTGAGATTACAAATGTATAAATTGTTATATCTAGGTTCCAATGTACACTCTAAAAAAATGCTGGGTTAAAAACAACCCATGTTGGGTTGAAAATGGACTAACCCAGCAATTGGGTTGTTTTAACCCAGTGAGAATGGGTTGTTTTTAACCCAGCAATTGGGTTGTTTTAACCCAGTGAGAATGTGTTGTTTTAACCCAGCAATTGGGTTGTTTTAACCCAGTGAATGGGTCGTTTTAACCCAGTGATTGGGTTGTTTTAACCCAGTGAGAATGGGTTGTTTTTAACCCAGCAATTGGGTTGTTTTAACCCAGTGAGAATGCGTTGTTTTAACCCAGCAATTGGGTTGTTTTAACCCAGTGAATGGGTCGTTTTAACCCAGTGATTGGGTTGTTTTAACCCAGTGAATGGGTCATTTTAACCCAGCGATTGGGTTGTTTTAACCCAGTGAATGGGTCGTTTTAACCCGGTGATTGGGTTAAATGTTTGCTTAAACAACCCAATCGCTGGGTTAAAACAACCCAATTGCTGGGTTAGTTCATTTTCAACCCAACTTGGGTTTTTTTAACCAGCATTTTTTAGAGTGTAATAGTATATAACTGAAAAAATTGTGTTTTACAATTTGAGGTAAACTTGAGGACATTCTAAGGAGATTAAGTCAGGCAGTTTAAGTGTTTGAGACATTAAGTCTTTTGTCTTTATGCACTTCCTGACCACATAGCATAACAAGCTCAGAGCACAATATCGTTTGGCTGATTGGATTAGCATCTATGCATTTGAATGACACCGTTATGCTGATTGAATCAGGACTGATGACACAATAATGTTTGGGGCGTGTCACTTTTTCCTATTCAACATTTGCATTCTGTTGTTCAGAGTGTCTCCTCCCCTGCTGTATGATCACTCCCCCTGAAATGTAGATAAGTTACAGTGTTTTGTACTGTTAGTTTGACTACAGCCGAAGAACAGAGTGTGTTCTCAATAAAGAGTAGCGTCTGTTTGAAAGATGTCCCAACGTCTCCTGGTCTCTTCTTCAAACGAGGAAAAGAAGTTCACAACATGACATAGAATGCTTTTAACCCTTAAATGCATACCTTGGGTCTTTAGCGACCCGAGACGTCATTCACTCTCTTCCTCCTTATTCATTTTTTAAAGTTAGACATCAACCTTCTTAGTATTCCTCAATCAATCCATTTTAAACAATAGAACAAGAAAAAAATAATAAAGTTATAATTGAATGCCTGTTTTTCCACTATTTTTTTGTCAAAATTGTATAGGGTCGCTAACGAACCGAGGTGTGTAAGATTGTACACATTTTTTATCTGCACAATAATAAATAAATCTATAATGACGAAATGAGTGCAATTTGTCTGATGTACAATGATGAAGTGACGTTTCACTCATATTTACCTCAGACAGAAAACGAAACAATAATATAAATATAATCTGCAAAACTTGAAATGGCTCAGCGATTGTAGAGACAGTACTGAACACAGTCAAATATTAGTGTCACTGTCACTGTTGATGGATCTGGTGAAGGAAGCTGTCAGTGATCAAAATGTTTCTTTTGAAGATGTTGAAAATGAGTTTTGAGGATATGCGTGAGATGGCGAATATGAGAGAAATGCAGAATGTACTGGGAAATGAGTTATAAAACATCTGCTCAAACTGAACCCTTACAAGCTCCAAAAGGTAACGAAATATGTTTTATTTTATTCTTCTGTAATTGTAACTCTAATATCAAAAGTTTTAAATATTATCGCGACAGGTATAGATCTATCCATGTTAGATGTAGATCCGGGTCGCTAAAGACCCCAATATGTAAGAATGTTTGGTAAAACAGTCGTGATTTAAGGGTTAAGAGCCCTCCAAAAACAAATATAATACAGGTATCTACTATTACATAACACAAATAATGTAACTTTATTTCATTTGGGAACACTGGTACTTTTGAATGGTCGATGGCAAAAATGCTTTTTGCTGCAGATTGTCATGAAAATTGTCACCGGCTCATCTTGACCCCTCGGATCACACAGAGTCTCCTCGACCAAACAATCCTGCTCTGCTGAAGGAAACCGGGAAGGTAGAAGGAACGCTGCGGGAAACACGGAAACTCTTTCTGCACTCAGAGTCGCTTTTGTGCAATCAAAGGACTGGCATTGAATAAGAAAATTGAGTCTGCGTTTGCCATGTGTCCATGCTTTCCATAACCGGAAACACTCTTTAAAGTCATCCAGGGAGCGGAAGAGAAGCATCATAAAGACTGTACGTGCCTCACTCTCGGGTTTCTGTCACCTTGTGAACACAGAATCTCCATTGAGTAAAATTACAGGTTATGTCAATTTAAAATGAATGAATATGATGAATGCATTTAAAGGACTTTTGCTAAAACTATGACTAAAAATTGTTTACTTGACATGAGAAAAATTATAGAAACTCGTAACTCATCCGTAAATCCGAATAAGGTGGGCTAACTCAGTTACATTAAACCTTTTGACCCAGTCGGTTGTGATTGATCAGATGACTCAGTCGGTTGTGATTGGTCAGATGACCCGGTCATTGTGATTGGTCAGATGATTCAGTCGGTTGTGATTGGTCAGATGACTCAGTCGGTTGTGATTGGTCAGATGACCCAGTCGGTTGTGATTGGTCAGATGACCCAGTCAGTTGTGATTGGTTCGATGACCCGGTCATTGTGATTGGTCAGATGATTCAGTCGGTTGTGATTGGTCAGATGATTCAGTCGGTTGTGATTGGTCAGATGACTCAGTCGGTTGTGATTGGTCAGATGACTCAGACGGTTGTGATTGGTCAGATGACCCGGTCATTGTGATTGGTCAGATGATTCAGTCGGTTGTGATTGGTCAGATGACTCAGTCGGTTGTGATTGGTCAGATGACCCAGTCGGTTGTGATTGGTCAGATGACTCAGTCGGTTGTGATTGATCAGATGACTCAGTCGGTTGTGATTGATCAGATGACTCAGACGGTTGTGATTGGTCAGATGACCCGGTCATTGTGATTGGTCAGATGACTCAGTCAGTTGTGATTGGTCAGATGACTCAGTCGGTTGTGATTGATCAGATGACTCAGTCGGTTGTGATTGATCAGATGACTCAGACGGTTGTGATTGGTCAGATGACCCGGTCATTGTGATTGGTCAGATGATTCAGTCGGTTGTGATTGGTCAGATGACTCAGTCGGTTGTGATTGGTCAGATGACCCAGTCGGTTGTGATTGGTCAGATGACTCAGTCGGTTGTGATTGGTCAGATGACTCAGTCGGTTGTGATTGATCAGATGACTCAGACGGTTGTGATTGGTCAGATGACCCGGTCATTGTGATTGGTCAGATGACTCAGTCAGTTGTGATTGGTCAGATGACCCAGTCGGTTGTGATTGGTCAGATGACTCAGTCGGTTGTGATTGGTCAGATGACTCAGACGGTTGTGATTGGTCAGATGACCCGGTCATTGTGATTGGTCAGATGATTCAGTCGGTTGTGATTGGTCAGATGACTCAGTCGGTTGTGATTGGTCAGATGACCCAGTCGGTTGTGATTGGTCAGATGATTCAGTCGGTTGTGATTGGTCAGATGACCCAGTCGGTTGTGATTGGTCAGATGACTCAGTCAGTTGTGATTGGTCAGATGACTCAGTCGGTTGTGATTGATCAGATGACTCAGTCGGTTGTGATTGGTCAGATGACTCAGTCGGTTGTGATTGGTCAGATAACCCTGTCAGTTGGCAAACGCGACTGGATTGGTCGGCTGGAGCGGTGTGTTGTGATTGGTGTTTGGGGAATGCCCCGCCCCTTACCATAACCGGCAGTTTCAACACACGACTAACTAACTCAACCAGGCCCGCCCTTTTATTCTGCGTATGAATTATAATAATGAGAAATATTGTGACGTGTTGGTTCCCGGAGGGAAACCATATGAACACATTGGGTCACTAGAGGCTCGTCCCTGCAACTTTAAAGTGTTATACAAGCTCCATCTTATCCCTTCGAAACACAAACGTAAGTTGATTGGAGATTAGACATTGTGCAAATGACGCACTTCATCAAACCGTTCCAAAGTGAAGACACACACATTCAAAACATAAAAAATCTGTTCAGTGATGGACTGTTCGCACTGGAAGCAATCATCCATCCGCTCGTCTTACTCTAATGACAGAAAGCACAGTGGGAAAGCTGTAGGCGTTGTGGAAGCACTGGAAAGATTTGGCACATGTTTCAGTCTGTGAGTCTACATGATCCTATAGACGGTTTCAATGGCAACAACGTAAACAAACGTTACTGCGCATGCGCACTTTTGTGGCCCAAACTTAACTTCCGGTAGACGTCCGCAAAGAATCAACAACAACAGAGGCTGCGTTATCTTTCTTATGCGCTATCATCTTTCATTTTAATTGGGCAGCATTATCTTAATTTACATGTTTTTATTGTTTCAGCATGTTTATTATAAATAATCTCCCCCAGAAATGTAAATTCATACATTAATTACTCGCCCTCAACCCGTAAGACCGTAGAGAAGAAGAAGAATATCTTCATTTGTGTTCCGAAGATGAACGAAGGTCTTACAGGTTTGGAACGACATGAGGGAGAGTAATAATGACAGAATATAATGTTTGCGTTTAATGCTTAGGACCGTTTAATGCTGTTTTCTGTACAGTATCTTATATAAATGCTTGCGCGCTCGCCTTCAATCATGCAATGCATCGGAATAACATGTTTCTTTGTTTCATAATATAAGATTAATGTTGGGAAACTTAACTTGTAGATAAAGTTCCCTATTTGAGATTGATTGTATATGAATGCATCACAAAAAATCCCGTGCTCTATGGGCACTGCCATTAATAGAGGACAAAGCGAAAGTTGTTTTGCACTCCATGATAAAGGCACATTTAGATATTTTGCGGGAAACATAAATCCTATCAGTTATCAAGATGCCGACCACTTGATGTGAACAAATGTAAACTCGCCGTGTCCTGATTGGCTGATGATCACGGTGATCGCATGTTAAAGTGTAAACACAGCCAGAATAAGTTACCTTTAGAGTAGATCATTTCTGATAACAAGCAAAATAAATAGCAAGTAAATTACATTAGACATACAGTCTGAATGACATTAGACGCTGCTCTCGTATGACTGGATATTTATGAAGCATTTAAGGCTTTTTGGTGAGTCTCGCACACTGTTTTTGGCTGGTGTCATATTCTCTCTGCTTGATTGTTAATATTTATATCATGTTATCAAAGAATAGTACGTCAAAAATGTGTTTTTACTGAGTAGTGTGCCATGCAATCCCCTTGCCAGACCGATAAACAAACACAGACCAGAAGTTAACTTCGGGCCAGGCGCGTAACCGTGGCAACGCCCGATGAAACCGTCTATAGTAGGGGTGTAACGATTCATCTACTACATCGATGTATCGATTTATTTTCCTATGATCTAACTACATCGATCTGTGCTCGGCAAGTTGGCCTTCCGGACGACATATATCGATCTAACATCGTTTTAAAAGGTAATCAATCGATTGTATCGATAATAGGAAATAACGCATTGGATTTAAGCACGTCAGACTTTATATGGATGATTTTTCTTAGCACTTTTAATGATAAAGGCGTTAAACGTTACTCGATTCAGTCTGCCTATCTGTGACATCATCGCCACGCACCAGCAGCAGCAGAAGAAAACAAAACATAGCATGGCGGATGGCAGAGGAGAAGCCAATGAGCGAGAAATGATCAAACCACCAGGAGAAAGAGCTAACGTTACCTGTACTTTCAACCCTTGCTAAATGTTACCTGTGCATTCCTGGCACCAGTGTGCCAGCAGAGCGAGCTTAAGTACTGCTGGAGACATGGTGAACGCACAGAGAAGTGTTCTGCAGCCAGATCATGTTGATCGGTTGATATTAAAAAAAAAAAAAAAATCTGTAGAGTCATTGAAGAGTAATTGGTTACAGTGATGGAGTACTTGAGTCCTGGACTCGGACTCGAGTCCGACTCGAGACTCCGTTCTCTGGACTCGTGACTCGACTTGGACTCGCGGACTGATGACTCGTACTTGGACTCGAGTCTCGAGGATATATATAAAATCGCACTTGAGCATTCATCAAATTAATAACGTTGTTTCTGACTAAATAGGTTATCAAAATTTGATATAAATTTGATATTTTCCTGTTTCGGGCTCCCAAGACCGGCCGTGATCTATGTTTTCCCTCACAGACACTGCTACCGCTCGCTCTCCTTGCTTGACAACACACTCACTGACTGACGTCACTCACTTTACGCCGCATTCTTGTGCATTATTCGCGGGCTAAATGTTGACATTTGTCGTGAAGTTCGCCTACACGGATTTTGCATCTAATGCTGAAAAGAGCAGCGCTAAATGTTGTGTGTGTAATCGCAGGAAAATACTGGTTCAAACTTTAACATACATCTGTCACGGATGCACCCAGAAAAGTAAGTAAAATGCTTTCCATTGGCTAACATTAGCTTTAAAAAAACTATTATTCCCTAATGCATATATGATATTGTAACAGTCACAGCCTATTACAAGGCATTCTATTCTTTTCTGGGAGGCTATGTTCATCCTCATCACTAGGGGTCACTAGTAGTACTCCATGTTTTGTATAAATTTGAGAAGTAGCAGAAGAAGAACCAGTTTGGTTTGCCGTCTGCTGCACTCGCTTTTGAATCCTTGTTTGGGAAACTGTTTGTTTGCTGCCCAACTGTAAGTGTTGCTTTATTCCCTGTTTTGTTCCTTGTATATTTTTGATTTAGTTGGAGATCCATTCTTTGTCAATATATTGTTTGAATTTAAGTTCCTTGTTTACGAATGAGGAGGTAATTTGTTGTATTTCTTTTGTTTGTAGAGGATTTTTATGTCATACTTAATCCTGGATTATTTGCCAGAGGACCTACTGGTTTGAGTACCTTTGGATGTGGTTAAGCTATTGGCCAAAGGATTGTAATGAAAATAACTTCTCTATAAGGACATCTAGACATCGTCTTGCCAACTATTAACAAAGACTGATCTCATCCTTACGAAACTGGTATTTGATGTCCTGTTCCAATCACTAATTTGTACTCCAGAGCCCTCCTATAACAGGTCACGGTTGTTGTTGTTGTTGTTATTTTTGGTTATATGGTTTGTTTGTTTATGTAACCATCACTTATAAAAGAGTATATTTGTGGATTTCTAGTATTTTGGTTGTTTTTTCCTTTCTTCTTTGTTTTGATCTTTGAGATACTTTGTATCCAGTCCTGGGTATTTTGCAAATATGATCCCTCCCTTTTATTTCCTGTAACCCATTGGTGCAAGGTAGCCAAGACAGTTATAATATAAACAGAGGAAGCTAGGGTTGGGCGATGTCTGCCTATAAACCAACACTCATAATAAATAAGAGTATTAGAATGATTTCTGAAGGATCATGTGACACTGAAGACTGGAGTAATGAAACCCTGAAAATTCAGCTTTACATCACAGAAATAAATGATAATTTAAAGTATAATAAATTGAAAACCAAATATTGTAAATTGTAATAATATATCACAATATAAAAAAATGTTCTGTATTTTTCTGTATTCTCGAACACGGGACTCGACTCGGACTCGAACTCAGGTAATGGTAACTCGACTCGGACTCTTCTTTGGTGACTCGGACTTGGACTCAGACTCTTCTTTGGTGACTCGGACTTGGACTTGACTCGGACTCTTCTTTGGTGACTCGGACTTGGACTTGACTCGGACTCTTCTTTGGTAACTCGGACTTGGACTCGACTCGGACTCTTCTTTGGTGACTCGGACTTGGACTTGACTCGGACTCTTCTTTGGTGACTCGGACTTGGACTTGACTCGGACTCTTCTTTGGTGACTCGGACTTGGACTCGACTCGGACTCTTCTTTGGTGACTCGGACTTGGACTCGACTCGGACTCTTCTTTGGTGACTCGGACTTGGACTTGACTCGGACTCTTCTTTGGTGACTCAGACTTGGACTCGACTCGGACTCTTCTTTGGTGACTCGGACTTGGACTTGACTCGGACTCTTCTTTGGTGACTCGGACTTGGACTCTGACTCTTCTTTGGTGACTCGGACTTGGACTCGACTCGAACTCTTCTTTGGTGACTCGGACTTGGACTCGACTCGGACTCTTCTTTGGTGACTCGGACTTGGACTCGACTCGGACTCTTCTTTGGTGACTCGGACTTGGACTCGACTCTGACTCTTCTTTGGTGACTCAGACTTGGACTTGGACTCTTCTTTGGTGACTCGGACTTGGACTCGACTCGGACTCTTCTTTGGTGACTCGGACTTGGACTTGACTCGGACTCTTCTTTGGTGACTCGGACTTGGACTTGACTCGGACTCTTCTTTGGTGACTCGGACTTGGACTTGACTCGGACTCTTCTTTGGTAACTCGGACTTGGACTCGGACTCTTCTTTGGTAACTCGGACTTGGACTCGGACTCTTCTTTGGTAACTCGGACTTGGACTCGGACTCTTCTTTGGTAACTTGGACTTGGACTCGGACTCTTCTTTGGTGACTTGGACTTGACTCGGACTCTTCTTTGGTAACTCGGACTTGAATCGTACTCTTCTTTGGTAACTCGGACTTGGACTCGGACTCTTCTTTGGTGACTCGGACTTGGACTCGACTCAGACTCTTCTTTGGTGACTCGGACTTGGACTCGACTCGGACTCTTCTTTGGTGACTCAGACTTGGACTTGGACTCGGACTCTTCTTTGGTGACTCGGACTTGGACTCGACTCGGACTCTTCTTTGGTGACTCGGACTTGGACTCGACTTGGACTCTTCTTTGGTGACTCGGACTTGGACTCGGACTCTGACTCTTCTTTGGTGACTCGGACTTGGACTCGACTCGGACTCTTCTTTGGTGACTCGGACTTGGACTCGACTTGGACTCTTCTTTGGTGACTCAGACTTGGACTTGGACTCGGACTCTTCTTTGGTGACTCGGACTTGGACTCGGACTCGGACTTTTCTTTTGTGACTCGGACTTGGACTCGGACTCTTCTTTGGTGACTCGGACTTGGACTCGGACTCGGAACACTGGGACTCGAGACTCGACTCGGACTCGACAGTTGGTGACTCGACTACAACATTTTACAACATGTTACATTTTATCTTTTGTTAAATATTGTTTGTTTATTAAACTGAGAGTAGTAGCAGGTTCAGCCAGTTTATTCAACCTGAAGAAATATTGGTTGCACTTTATTTTTGATATTAATATTGTATTTGTATTATTTTAATGTTGAAAAACAACAGCAAAAGTTGCAGGTAAACCTATTATTAATTAAACCTGAAGAGAAGTTAGTTGCACTTTATTTTTTATATTAATATTGTACTATTTTTATGTTGGAAAACAAAAGCAGAAGTAGCAGGTAAACCTACTGTTGAAATGTTGGCTGCACTTACTGTGCTTTTATTGAAAATGTATTGAATATTGAAATTGAGAGCAGAAAAGGTTAACTTCCTGTTAATTCAACCTAAACTGTTGGTTGCACTTTATTCAAATAAAATTTGAATGCATTTGCCATTTATTGTTGTTTACTTGTTTGTTGATATCCATAATTAATTGATACCTGATTCCCTTACAAGAAACAACAGGAATCTAGGAAACTGACCAGTATCCAGATATTTATTTCAGTCACACAATTTTTGGCTAAAAAGTTACTGAATCGATTTGAAGTCACTGAATCGTTTCGGATTGTATTGTTCTAAATGAACCAATATCGTCCTTGAATCGTATCGACAACCTCAAATCGTGATACGAATCGAATCGTTGTTAAAACGAATCGTTACACCCCTAGTCTATAGTTATCCAAGAAATTGCAAATCCCTGACGTGATGCTACAAGATGCTCAAAGTGCAGTCGCGGTCACACAAGGTTTGATTTAATGGCAAAGGTCTCAGGATGCATCGTAAGCTGTTTATAAATCAGTGACAGAAGCCTGTAAGGATTTGACAGGAGGTCCACAAACTCCAATACTGAACGTTACTAACAGGACAAGAGTATAACGGGAAATGTATGCGATGACCCCTTTAGGGTGACTTAAACAAGGCCTTGGTACTCAAGCTTTGTGCAACTCTTTGACATTGTTCCAGCTAAAATTCCCTTTTCCCCCATGATTTTTCTTAGCATATTTTCATCTGAGACGTGTCAGTTACAATAACCTTCAGTGCCATTGTGTGTCATATGACCATGACATGCCCTTACTCTGAGCGCCAACCCTCCAGTTCCCATCAAACGCTGGTGAGATGCCTGGACGAGGGGTCGAGGATGGGCTGGTGAGATGAGTCAGTCGGCCGGCTGCTGGAGGACGAGTTTCATTTACGCTTTCTCAGAGCAGAACACAATAATGTGTCTCTAGAAAATCTGAAATGCTTGAACAAACAAAACTATTCCTTCTGTGCAATAGAGTCTTTCTCACGGTGACCCAGTGCTGCACAACACAACGACATCAAGCCACGACACAACGACATCAAGCCACGACACAACGACATCAAGCCACGACACAACGACATCAAGCCACGACACAACGACATCAAGCCACGACACAACGACATCAAGCCACGACACAACGACATCAAGCCACGACACAACGACATCAAGCCACGACACGACATCAAGCCACGACAAAAAAGACATCAAGCCACGACAAAAAAAAGACATCAAGCCACGACAAAAAAAAGACATCAAGCCACGACACAACGACATCAAGCCACGACACAACGACATCAAGCCACGACGCAACGACATCAAGCCACGACGCAACGACATCAAATCCACGACGCAACGACATCAAGCCACGACGCAACGACATCAAGCCACGACGCAACGACATCAAGCAACGACGCAACGACATCAAGCAACGACGCAACGACATCAAGCCACGACGCAACGACATCAAGCCACGACGCAACGACATCAAGCCACGACGCAACGACATCAAGCCACGACGCAACGAAATCAAGCGACGACGCAACGACATCAAACCACGACGCAACGACATCAAGCCATGACGCAACGACATCAAGCCACGACGCAACGACATCAAGCCACGACGCAACGACATCAAGCACCAACACAACGACATCAAGCCACAACGCAACGACATCAAGCACCAACACAACGACATCAAGCCACAACACAACGACATCAAGCCACAACACAACGACATCAAGCCACAACACAACGACATCAAGCCACAACACAACGACATCAAGCCACAACGACATCAAGCCACAACACAACGACATCAAGCCACAACACAACGACATCAAGCCACAACACAACGACATCAAGCCACAACACAACGACATCAAGCCACAACACAACGACATCAAGCCACAACGCAACGACATCAAGCCACAACGCAACGACATCAAGCCACAACGCAACGACATCAAGCCACAACGCAACGACATCAAGCCACAACGCAACGACATCAAGCCACAACGCAACGACATCAAGCCACAACGCAACGACATCAAGCCACAACGCAACGTCATCAAGCAAAAACACAACGAAATCAAGCCACAACACAACGACATCAAGCCACAACACAACGACATCAAGCCACAACACAACGACATCAAGCCACAACACAACTATATCAAGCCACAACACAACGACATAAAGCCACAACACAACGACATCAAGCCACAACACAACGACATCAAGCCACAACACAACGACATCAAGCCACAACACAACGACATCAAGCCCCAACACAACGACATCAAGCCCCAACACAACGACATCAAGCCACAACACAACGACATCAAGCCACAACACAACGACATCAAGCCACAACACAACGACATCAAGCCACAACGACATCAAGCCACAACGCAACGACATCAAGCCACAACGCAACGACATCAAGCCACAACACAACGACATCAAGCCCCAACACAACGACATCAAGCCACAACACAACGACATCAAGCCACAACACAACGACATCAAGCCACAACACAACGACATCAAGCCACAACACAACGACATCAAGCCACAACACAACGACATCAAGCCACAACACAACGACATCAAGCCACAACACAACGACATCACGCAAAAACACAACGACATCAAGCCCCAACACAACGACATCAAGCCACAACACAACGACATCAAGCCACAACACAACGACATCAAGCCACGACACAACGACATCAAGCCACGACACAACGACATCAAGCCACGACACAACGACATCAAGCCACGACACAACGACATCAAGCCACGACACAACGACATCAAGCCACGACACAACGACATCAAGCCACGACACGACATCAAGCCACGACAAAAAAGACATCAAGCCACGACAAAAAAAAGACATCAAGCCACGACAAAAAAAAGACATCAAGCCACGACACAACGACATCAAGCCACGACACAACGACATCAAGCCACGACGCAACGACATCAAGCCACGACACAACGACATCAAGCCACGACACAACGACATCAAGCCACGACACAACGACATCAAGCCACGACACAACGACATCAAGCCACGACACAACGACATCAAGCCACGACACAACGACATCAAGCCACGACACGACATCAAGCCACGACAAAAAAGACATCAAGCCACGACAAAAAAAAGACATCAAGCCACGACAAAAAAAAGACATCAAGCCACGACACAACGACATCAAGCCACGACACAACGACATCAAGCCACGACGCAACGACATCAAGCCACGACGCAACGACATCAAATCCACGACGCAACGACATCAAGCCACGACGCAACGACATCAAGCCACGACGCAACGACATCAAGCAACGACGCAACGACATCAAGCAACGACGCAACGACATCAAGCCACGACGCAACGACATCAAGCCACGACGCAACGACATCAAGCAACGACGCAACGACATCAAGCAACGACGCAACGACATCAAGCCACGACGCAACGACATCAAGCCACGACGCAACGACATCAAGCCACGACGCAACGACATCAAGCCACGACGCAACGAAATCAAGCGACGACGCAACGACATCAAACCACGACGCAACGACATCAAGCCATGACGCAACGACATCAAGCCACGACGCAACGACATCAAGCCACGACGCAACGACATCAAGCACCAACACAACGACATCAAGCCACAACGCAACGACATCAAGCACCAACACAACGACATCAAGCCACAACACAACGACATCAAGCCACAACACAACGACATCAAGCCACAACACAACGACATCAAGCCACAACACAACGACATCAAGCCACAACGACATCAAGCCACAACACAACGACATCAAGCCACAACACAACGACATCAAGCCACAACACAACGACATCAAGCCACAACACAACGACATCAAGCCACAACACAACGACATCAAGCCACAACGCAACGACATCAAGCCACAACGCAACGACATCAAGCCACAACGCAACGACATCAAGCCACAACGCAACGACATCAAGCCACAACGCAACGACATCAAGCCACAACGCAACGACATCAAGCCACAACGCAACGACATCAAGCCACAACGCAACGACATCAAGCCACAACACAACGACATCAAGCCCCAACACAACGACATCAAGCCCCAACACAACGACATCAAGCCACAACACAACGACATCAAGCCACAACACAACGACATCAAGCCACAACGCAACGACATCAAGCCACAACGCAACGACATCAAGCCACAACACAACGACATCAAGCCCCAACACAACGACATCAAGCCACAACACAACGACATCAAGCCACAACACAACGACATCAAGCCACAACACAACGACATCAAGCCACAACACAACGACATCAAGCCACAACACAACGACATCAAGCCACAACACAACGACATCACGCAAAAACACAACGACATCACGCAAAGACACAACGACATCACGCAAAGACACAACGACATCAAGCCACGACACAACGACATCAAGCCACGACACAACGACATCAAGCCACGACACAACGACATCAAGCCACGACACAACGACATCAAGCCACGACACAACGACATCACGACATCAAGCCACAACGACATCACGACATCAAGCCACAACACAACAACATCACGACATCAAGCCACAACACAACGACATCAAGCCACAACACAACGACATCAAGCCACAACACGACATCAAGCCACAACGACATCAAGCCACAACACAACGACATCAAGCCACAACGCAACGACATAAAGCCACAACGCAACGACATCAAGCCACAACGCAACGACATCAAGCCACAACGCAACGAAATCAAGCCACAACACAACGACATAAAGCCACAACGCAACGACATCAAGCCACAACGCAACGACATCAATCCACAACGCAACGACATCAAGCCACAACACAACAAAATCAAGCCACAACACAACAAAATCAAGCCACAACACAAAGACATCAAGCCACAAAACAACGACATCAAGCCACAACACAACGACATCAAGCCACAAAACAACGAAATCAAGCCACAACACAATGAAATCAAGCGACAACGGAATCAAGCCACAGCTAAATCAAGCCACAACGAAATCAAGCCACAACACAATGAAATCACAACACAATGAAATCAAGCCACAACACAATGAAATCGAGCCACAACACAACGAAATCAAGCCACAACTGTATCAAGCCACAACACTATGAAATCAAGCCACAACACAATGAAATCAAGCCACAACACTATGAAATCGAGCCACAACACAATGAAATCAAGCCACAACAAAATCAAGCCACAAAAAATCAAGCCACAAAAAAATCAAGCCACAACACTATGAAATCAAGCCACAACACAAATTAAATCAAGCCACAACGCAACGAAATGAAGCCTCAACACAACGAAATGAAGCCACAACACAAAAAATAAGCTACAAACCAACAAAATCAAGCCACAACACAACGAAATCAAGCAACAACACAAAAAATAAGCTACAAAACAACAAAATCAACCCACAGCACAATGAAATCAAGCCAAAACGAAATCAAGCCACAACGAAATCAAGCCACAACACAACAGAAATGCTCCTGACCACTAGGTGGCTCTCGGAGAGCTTTAAAGTTAGTTTGCCTTGCCACTGTTCTGTTGTGCACTACCGGGCCACCGTACTTTCTGTATATGAAATAAAGTCACATGCCACAGAACAACTACCCTTGAGATGAATGGAAATGCTAAAAGGCAGTTCAGATTAACCCTAAACAGACACATCCAACACGTCTGATGTTCTGAGGGACATTTTTCTTGAATTCTGAGCCATCAGTGTGACACTTGAACTGCCTCAGTCAAAAACAAAATCAGCAGGACTGAAACTACGGCAGGTTGAAGGCATAAGCCCCGCTCTCCATCTGAGATGCACTTGAATAAGACATGGTTTACAAGAAATCTGTCTGTGGTCACGTACTGAATCCCTGATGGCCAGCGCTGCACTGAGCGATGCAGAATATATCACTTCATTGGCCAAATATCATGAAATCATCACCTACAAGGTCAGCCGAGAGAAAAGCTGCGGCTTCTCTATTCAAATCTCACTTGAGGAATAGCAATGAAGGAGTCTATGAATATTCCGTCCGAGTGTGTGAGAGTGTGTGTGTGTGTTCCTGCCAGGAGCCATAGTTCCAGCGTGCTGAAGGGGAACAAATGATGATTTCACCTCTTTCTGAGGTGAAGTGAGAACTCTGATCAGATAAAAGACAGAACGCTCTCAAAGTGGAGCGGCACCGGCGCCGTGGGATAAGTGACATTAAATAGGAAAGTTTAGGTCAGCGGAGGGCAGGAGGATGAATGGACGGATGAATAGATGGACAGGGAGATGAGCTGATGGGATTACACTTTCAAGCTCACGGTTTGATAACAGTCAATGATCAGCCATGCTCAGCAAAAGCAGGTCTATAACACCTGGACAAATCTATTGTTAGCATTCCCATTTATCTCTTCACTATGGTGACAATCATGAGCTGTGACGTCAAACGCTGCTAGCAGGGAAAAAAACATAAATCCATTAAAGATCCCTCCAAAAAATATGAAATACATTAGTTATCAAAAGTGATGTCCGGAGGGGATATTTGTTTTTAATGACCTTACACGTTCAATTAAACCATCTAAATATGAGGAAAACAATTAATTAAAAAAAATAATTATATACACTCACCTAAAGGATTATTAGGAACACACACTAATACTGTGTTTGACCCCCTTTCGCCTTCAGAACTGCCTTAATTCTCCGTGGCATTGACTCAACAAGCTGCTGAAAGCATTCTTTAGAAATGTTGGCCCATATTGATAGGAGAGCATCTGCAGTTGATGGAGATTTGTGGGATGCACATCCAGGGCACGAAGCTCCCGTTCCACCACATCCCAAAGATGCTCTATTGGGTTGAGATCTGGAGACTGTGGGGCCATTTTAGTCCAGTGAACTCATTGTCATGTTCAAGAAACCAATTTGAAATGATTGGAGCTTTGTGACGGTGCATTATCCTGCTGGAAGTAGCCATCAGAGGATGGGGACATGGTGCTCATAAAGGGATGGACATGGTCAGAAACAATGCTCAGGTAGGCCGTGGCATTTAAACCATGCCCAATTGGCACTGAGGGGCCTAAAGTGTGCCAAGAAAACATCCCCCACACCATTACACCACCACCACCAGCCTGCACAGTGGGAACAAGGCATGATGGATCCATGTTCTCATTCTGTTTACACCAAATTCTGACTCTACCATCTGAATGTCTCAACAGAAATCCAGACTCATCAGACCAGGCAACATTTTTCCAGTCTTCAAATGTCCAATTTTGGTGAGCTTGTGCAAATTGTCGCCTCTTTTTCCTCTTTGTAGTGGAGATGAGTGGTACCCGGTGGGGTCTTCTGCTGTTGTAGCCCATCCGCCTCAAGGTTGTGTGTGTTGTGGCTTCACAAATGCTTTGCTGCAGAACTCGGTTGTAACGAGTGGTTATTTCAGTCAAAGTTGCTCTTCTATCAGCTTGAATCAGTCGGCCCATGACCTCTGACCTCTAGCATCAACAAGGCATTTTCTCCCACAGGACTGCCGCATACTGGATGCTTTTCCCTTTTCACACCATTCTTTGTAAACCCTAGAAATGGGTGTGCGTGAAAATCCCAGTAACTGAGCAGATTGTGAAATCATGTGAGGATCTTTTGGCCAGAGGCTAAAGACTACAGCCACTAGATGGAGCTGTTCTGCATGTTATCAACCGCCCATAGGGGAGAGATCTCACTCACAGAATGTAAGACACAGACGGCCACACGGACAATCATAATAAAGGAGCGGTGCAGAGTAAAGTGAGTGTTTCAACTTTTCAATGAATTCCTGTGCTAGTTTAGCTTCCATATGCGATCTGAAAAAGTGCCAGACTGGCACTTAACGATACCTCAGCTCTGATCAGCTCTTCGTGAGGAATGAAATCTGACTCTGCTGCATCTGTGACGTGACTTTCGTTCGGCTCACTCACACTTTATTGAAAAGACACGTTCAGTTTTTAACTGTAGTGTTTATTCTCTAACTGAACGAAATGATTGTATTACTATGAAGATCAAACGACGGTGTACGGAGTGGCCTCGTTGAGCAGCGAAGCAAGTGCATTCTGGGAGTTGTTGTCTTTCATCCACATGAGACAAAAATAAATTTTCTGTCTTTTCTCAGTCTAGAAGGCACCAAATTCAAAAATGTCACATTTCTACTGCATAAATGACCCAGTTTAAATACAAAGCTTAATGCTAAATCACTGAAGTTACCCTTTAAATGTTCGCCGGTTCCCGCCTCCTTCTTCCCATAACAATGAACTGTGTTACAATTAAATATATACAACTTTTCAAAATATTTGAAGGCTATACATTTATTTGATAAAAAAAAAGTGAAATATTATTGATCATCTGTTTTCTATGTGAATATATATTAAAGTGTAATTTATTCTTCAGTGTCACATGATCCTTTAGAAATCATTCTGATATGAGGATTTGATGATCAACAAACATTTATGATTATTATCAGTGTTGAGAACAGTTCATGTTTTGGAAACCATCATATATTTTATTTTTCAGGATTCTTTGATGAATAGAAAGTTTAAAAAAAACTGCATTTATTTGATTAAAAAAAAATGTACATCTCTGACCCCTAACTTTAGTGCACTATAAGTAAAAATCAACCTTGTGAATGTTGATGTAAGTTTATCCCAACTTTTCTCCTAAATGTCTGACAGACTCTGTAGTGAGTTGATCTGTCAGTGAAGATGAGGTGATATTACGGCGGAGGAAAATGTGTGAAGCAGGAGAGTGAAATTTGGCAAATTCTGTTATGTATTACCAGAGACTCTGATTGATAGTGAGTCTGTTTTCTGGCTCTAGGCATCTCTTGTGTACTGTATGACAATACAGTTGAGGGTGTCAATAAAATCAGATGTCTAATTAGCTTATGCATACTATTTGCATATGAATTGTTGCACTCAGTAATCAGGACTGTCAATTGAGGAATAAACAATGGTTTCATCATTCAAACGAGCACAACGCCTCTAGTGAGTGTCTCTCTCTCTCTGTGTGTGTGTGTGTTTTCCAAGTTCAGATCAGTCTTTGTAATTTGGAGGATATGAATCAGTATATTTATTGTCGCAATATTGTGTCACTGAAGCTTTTCAGAGGTGTTTTGATTTGCTGCTATCAAAGCCCAACACAACAAAACTGATTTCATGAGCAATGTTTCCCTCTGGTTGCATATGCATATTCAGTTTGTATACTGCTCGAAATGAAAATGATACCTTTTAATAATAAATGAGCAATGTTTTGCATTACCCTCCAATTACTGTTGCGGTGATAAATTATGACATTTATTATGGAATCAGTTTTTCAGTTCACAGTGTGTCTTGTCGGTGTAACACCACCCAATGACATCTTCCATTGCAATGTGTCATGAAACTTCTGTGCATGTGACACCTATTATAATCATATGTTAAGTATACTTTAAGTACACTTTAGCATACTTTTAAAGGTGCCCTAGAATGAGTTGAAACAATATTTTAAATTATTCTCTGATATGTACATAGAGAGTATGTGACTTATTTAAGGGCAAAATTTGTCCATATACGGGTTTACAGGTCCATTTACAACCCTAGAAATTGTCCCTAGAATGAAATGGTCTGTTTTGCCTTATTTGGAAGGGTCATGAATATTAATATGGAGCCCTGCTCTGATTGGCAGTTTCACTGCGCGGCTCTTTTCAGTAGCAGCAAACACATCTATACTGTCCGTCATGACAATGGAGAGATTATGCATCCAACCTTATATGTTTGAGAAGATGGCGGAGAAGGTGATGTTAGCTAGAAGGATCAAGTGAGTTATAAGCATCTAAACTAACGTAGTTCCAGTAGCTCCTCTGTGTTGTTGATGAAATATAGGCTAAATTATAATTCTATCCGACAAAAGGCATTGCCATATGTATCTACGGTTGAATTTTGTAGATTTATATGACAACACTGGCAGGAAATAATATTAACATTTGTCAAACTGTTATGTATGCTACTTGGAGTTTCCTATTGTTACTGTACTAGCATCTTGTGGTGTTTTTCACAAACAAGATTTACATATGAAGGAGGAAGCAATGGTATTTGAGACTCACTGTATGTGATGTCCATGTGCTGTACTCTTGTTATTCAACTATGCCAAGGTTAATTAAATTTTTCATTCTAGGGCACCTTTAAAAAAAAAATGCTTAATTTAGGTTACTTTAATCAAATATACTTAAGTGCAAATACTTTTGCACACTTAAGCAATGTGTGATGAAACTTCTGTGCATGTGACACCTATTATAATCATATTTTAAGTATACTTTAAGTACACTTTAGCATACTTTTAAAAGAGTGCTTAATATAGGCTACTTTAGCCGAATATACTTAAGTGCAAATGCTTTGGGACACTAATGCAATGTGTCATGAAACTTCTGTGCATGTGACACATATTATAATCATATTTTAAGTATACTTAATATACTTAAAAGCAAATGCTTTTGGACACCAAACCAATGTGTGATGAAACTTCTGTGTAAGTGACACATATTATAATAATATGTTAAGTATACATTAAGTACACTTTAGCATATTTTTAAAAAGAGTGCTTAATATAGGTTACTATAATCAAATATACTTAAGTGCAAATGCTTTTGCACAATTAAGCAATGTGTGATGAAACTTCTGTGCATGTGTCACCTATTAAAATCATATTTTAAGTATACATTAAGTACACTTTAGCACACTTTTAAAAAGAGGACTTAATATAGACTACTTTAATCGAATATACTTAAATGCAAATGCTTTTGGACACTTAAGCAATGTGTCATGAAACTTATATGCATGTGTCACCTATTATAATCATATTTTAAGTATACATTAAGTAGCACACTTTTAAAAAGAGGACTTAATACAGGCTACTTTAATCGAATATACTTAAGTGCAAATGCTTTTGGACACTTAAGCAATGTGTGATGAAACTTCTGTGCATGTGTCACCTATTATAATCATATTTTAAGTATACATTAAGTACACTTTAGCACACTTTTAAAAAGAGGACTTAATATAGGCTACTTTAATCGAATATACTTAAGTGCAAATGCTTTTGGACACTTAAGCAATGTGTGATGAAACTTCTGTGCATGTGTCACCTATTATAATCATAAGCCGCGTTTCCAACGCAGGAACTTTACCCCGGAACCAGGAACTTTGGGGGGGAACTCGGTGTGTTTCGACCGCAGGAACCAGGGTCTAAATGAAGTTCCGGGTAAATATTTCCCCCTCCAAACGGCCCTGCTTGCGAGGTGGTACTTTTGAAAAGGTCGGGAACTTTCGGGGGTGGGACTTGGGCACTGAACATGCTGATTGGTTGAGCTCTTGCAGCATTTTTTTCCCCACCGCCATTTTTACAAGTTTTTTGCGAGGTGGGTTCTGCGTTCAGTAAATATTTTCTTTGCAACAATGGAGTTCAACAAAAAAATTCGACCGACGACTAGGTTCAGGCTTTGAGCATATATGCGGAGGAGGACATCCAGCGGGAACTGCAAACGGCGACCCGCAATGAAAAGGTATACCTGAAGATATCGACTCGGTTCCAGTCACACTGGAAAACAGTGCAGAGAGAAGTTAAAGAAATTAAGACAAGATTACAAGAAATTAAAGGATCATAACAACCGGAGCGGTTCCGACCAGCGTATCAACAAGTGGCATGACCGCCTGGACGCGTTGTTGGGACAGACCGGCCTTTTCTAGGGCAGCGGTAACGAAAGACTCGGCTAGTGCGTTGTTGGAAACCATCCCGGAATCCGAGTGGGTTGAAGGTAAATATCTCATCTTGGTATCAGTGTAACGTTGCAGTAACTTTTTCAACGTGCTTTTCCAGACGTAACGAGTGGCCCTGATGAATTGCAGGCAACGGAGACCAGCGTGTTTTCCCCCGCGGTCACCAGTACTTTAACCCTCGTCCCGTGTCTCCTGCCGAAACACACACATGCCAGAGGTATAAAGCTGACAAAATGTGTATATATTTAAAAACTGATGTGTAATCCATAATGGTTTTGAGTAGTTTTGTTGTTTTTAATTGTAAACTTAAATTGCCAATGATAGAAATTGCACACTGGGCATTGTTCAAGCTGGGCAAGCAATTGTTCATTATTTGTAGTGAAAACACTAAATAATTAATTGATGGTTTCTATTGTTTCATGGTTGCCTTGTGTATTAATTTCCATGTGTTTCTGTGCAATTTTTCTACTTAGGGAAAAGGAAAAGGGACTGACTTTTTTTGATGCACTGAGGGACATGGATCGGATGCTAACCGGGCCGTCCTGCAGCATGGACAAGAACAGCGAGACCAATATATGCAGCTGTTACTGGAGAGCCAGGCCGAGGAGAAATGAGGAGGCAAGAGCTGGCATTCCACCAGCCAGAAGCGGAAGAAAGCAGACGGCAGCAGAGGGACTTTCAGACCGGGTTTCTGTCTGTTCTTGGACAGTTTGTCCAGTTGTTCAAGAAGTAGCCACAATGACCAGCCGCTTGAATGAAGCATTTGCACTACCACATTTGTACTTTATATATTGTACGTGTTGGCACAGCTCTTGGACAGGTTACTGAAAAATACACTTTTTTATATTGTTGTTTTCACATTTTATAATTTCATTTTATTGTTCTAGTAATTTATTTGTCTTTGCACACTTATTTTAATTTTGTAAGAACTAATCTGTCTAAAATAAAGTCAAATGTGTAAAATGTCACTGTGTCTTTTTAATTTCCACATTCTAACTATCTAACCACTTTCTAATTGTAGTGTTGGAAGCAAATAAAAGGGCTGCTGCTCGCAAGTCTTTCTGAATATGCACATAAACATATCTAGAAAACCCAAATATTATATTTTTAAATGTATAACTATGTGAATGTAGTATAATAACTTATAACCACAACTTAAGTGAAGCCATACGTGTGGTCCTGCTTCATTTCACATTTGAGGAAGAAGTCTCTAAAATTATGCATTTAATGAAGCATATTGTAATACTAGTCATGTGATTTTTTTTTTTTTAGTGAATGTTAAGAGATGTTATTGTGATAAATAAATACTTGCAGTCTAGTACCTAATCTTTCAACCGCTTAATTCAGTCTATTGTTTTCATTCAATTAACTTTTCACACATCTGTCATGAATGACTGAAACCTCATTATCCTTTTATAGAAAATATTTTGGAATTGAGCTATTACAACACATTCAGATTTTGGATTGCCCATCATCCCATTTTGCATTAAAATGGTCAAACCAGGTGAAAGTGGACGTTTAAATAAGCTGTGTTGGTAATGTGTATGCAAAAGCAGCGCTGCTTGCATCTTCTCCACTTATTGTTGCAGACAGTATCGCGCTAAAGTGATTCCTGTCCGTCGGTGACTGGGAGGAGCAGTCGCGCGCATTCTCACGTCACCGGGCTAATTTGCCTAATCTCCCCGGTACTTTAGACCGCGGTGGAAACGCAGAAAGTAGCAGGTCTGGGGGAGAAAAAGTTCCTGGGAAAAAAGTTCCTGGTACAAATAGTTCCGGGTAATTTCGGTGGAAACGCCAATTTAGCATACTTTTAAAAGAGTAATTAATATAGGCTACTTTAAACAAATATGCTTAAGTGAACATGCATTTGGACACTTAAGCAATGTGTCATGAAACTTATGTGCATGTGTCACCTATTATAATCATATTTTAAGTATACTTTAAGTACAATTTAGCATACTTTTACAAAGAGTGCTTAATATAGGCTACTTTAATTGAATATACTTAAGTGCACATTTTTTTGGACACTATCATAGCATATTATTTACAATTGGATGAAAATCTATTATGGTTTACATTTATGTTAAATGCAATAAGTTTGAGTGCTTAAACATGGGCCAAGAATATGCTAAACGCTATGTTTTTTTTGTGTCTTTCTCTGAATTGAGTATTTCCCCCAGCTCCCTCCTACCATCAGGGCTTTGTTTGATACCAACTTCTGTTGCTGGAGGCGCTGAGAGCCTCAATGCTTTCCAAACCCTTACAGCTACAAACATTTCTCCCCATTGAGAATTCATCAGAAACTGTGCTTTCTTGCCATAATGTATGAGTGTTAAGTCAAAACCAATATTGTAAAAACTAGAAACAAAAGATTCATGTTTGGTTTACAGAGCATGAATTAAAACTGCATAAATGTCTCTACAAAAACGCTGGCTTGGATAACCAAAGGGTTTGAAGTGCATTTGCCAAGCCCAATGGGTGCAGTATTAAATCTGTAGACAGCAGATGAAGTCAAACTGATAAATCCATGGAAAAGCATGACGTTTAAAAACTTCATTCTGAACTCTGTTCTTCTTCAGTATGAGCAGATGCTGTTTTGGTGGGTCAGTAAATGAGGCTTATTGGAGTTTAAAAATCTAAATTTAATGCTTACAGGATTATAATCAATTCAGAATTTGTTGTATTATCATTACTTTTCAAGTCAAGTCAACTTTATTTATATAGCGCTTGTAACAATTCAGATTGTTTCAAAGCAGCTTCACAGTGTTAAACAGGAAAATAATGCAACAGAATTTTATTCAGCCGTATAGCCGTTCTGGAGAAAAAGCTGATGTCATCAGTTCATTTCAGTTATCATACAGTGACAATGTGGGCTTTAGATCAGTCATTAGATCAGTAATTTAGTTTATATGGTTAATTTAGTTTAATAATTAGATTTATTTGGATATTTAGTTGAACATTTTAGTTTCCACAAGAGCAAGCTAGAGGCGAGGAAACCAAAACCCCATCAGGAGCATAATGGAGTCTTGGGAGAAACCAGGCTCAGTCGGGGGGGCAGTTCTCCTCTGGCCAATTAACAAACAGCGTATGATTATTATTCGGGCAACTTTACAGGTCAGAGGTCATATTAGATCAGAATAATCGATAGATCAGAGGCAACACACCGGAGACGGGTTTATTGAGGATGATGTGTCGATTAAATAATTATTAAATAGGAATAAACAAAATATCGGAGTCATCACGCCGGAGACGGGTTTATTGAGGATGATGTGTCGATTAAATAATTATTAAATAGGAATAAACAAAATATCCGAGTCATCACGCCGGAGACGGGTTTATTGAGGATGATGTGTCGATTAAATAATTATTAAATAGGAATAAACAAAATATCGGAGTCATCACGCCGGAGACGGGTTTATTGAGATGCCGTGTCGATGAGGCAGTTGCAGGGGGAGTCTAATCACGGTCTCTCAGACACTTCAGGGTCATGTGTTCTCTGGGCGCAGGTCCAGCATCTGAACTGGATACGGCCCGGATCCGGCTGACTGCAGTAAACCTCGGGATAAACAGAGAGACTAGCATTAGCGTAGATGCCATTCTTCTGATGATGTCACGAGTACATCAGGTGTTATGGGAAGTGTTCCCGGTTCCGGCTGACCTAGTTAATGCAGCCTAACAATCATTTAATAGAAAAAGTGTTTTATGTGTATGCCACAGTAAAGAGATGTGTGTTAGTCTAGATTTAAACTAACTGAGTGTGTCTGCTTCCCAAACAATGTTAGGAAGAGTTCCAGAGTTTAGGAGCTAAATAGGAAAAGGATCGAGCACCTGCAGTTGATTTGGATATTCTCTGTATGATCAACTGGCCAGAGTTTAGAGAGCGCAGTAGACGTGATGGAGTATAATGTGTTAAGAGCTCGCTCAAGTACTGGAGATAAACCATTTAGAGCTTTGTAAGTAATAAGCAAGATTTTAAAATATATGCAGTGTTTAATAGGGAGCCAGTGCAGTGTTGACAGAAGCGGAGCTGCTGCGTTTTGGACCAGCTGGAGTTTGTTTATTAGGCGAGCTGGGCAACCACCCAGTAGAGCATTACAATAATCTACAGCTCATGAACATTACAATAATCTACAGCTCATGAACATTACAATAATCTACAGCTCATGAACATTACAATAATCTACAGCTCATGAACATTACAATAATCTACAGCTCATGAACATTACAATAATCTACAGCTCATCAACATTACAATAATCTACAGCTCATCAACATTACAATAATCTACAGCTCATCAACATTACAATAATCTACAGCTCATGAACATTACAATAATCTACAGCTCATGAACATTACAATAATCTACAGCTCATGAACATTACAATAATCTACAGCTCATGAACATTACAATAATCTACAGCTCATGAACATTACAATAATCTACAGCTCATGAACATTACAATAATCTACAGCTCATGAACATTACAATAATCTACAGCTCATGAACATTACAATAATCTACAGCTCATCAACATTACAATAATCTACAGCTCATCAACATTACAATAATCTACAGCTCATCAACATTACAATAATCTACAGCTCATGAACATTACAATAATCTACAGCTGAGCAATATTACAATAATCTACAGCTCATCAACATTACAATAATCTACAGCTCATGAACATTACAATAATCTACAGCTCATGAACATTACAATAATCTACAGCTCATGAACATTACAATAATCTACAGCTCATCAACATTACAATAATCTACAGCTCATGAACATTACAATAATCTACAGCTCATGAACATTACAATAATCTACAGCTCATGAACATTACAATAATCTACAGCTCATCAACATTACAATAATCTACAGCTCATCAACATTACAATAATCTACAGCTCATGAACATTACAATAATCTACAGCTCATGAACATTACAATAATCTACAGCTCATGAACATTACAATAATCTACAGCTCATCAACATTACAATAATCTACAGCTCATCAACATTACAATAATCTACAGCTCATGAACATTACAATAATCTACAGCTCATCAACATTACAATAATCTACAGCTCATCAACATTACAATAATCTACAGCTCATGAACATTACAATAATCTACAGCTCATCAACATTACAATAATCTACAGCTCATGAACATTACAATAATCTACAGCTCATCAACATTACAATAATCTACAGCTCATCAACATTACAATAATCTACAGCTCATGAACATTACAATAATCTACAGCTCATCAACATTACAATAATCTACAGCTCATGAACATTACAATAATCTACAGCTCATGAACATTACAATAATCTACAGCTCATCAACATTACAATAATCTACAGCTCATCAACATTACAATAATCTACAGCTCATCAACATTACAATAATCTACAGCTCATCAACATTACAATAATCTACAGCTCATGAACATTACAATAATCTACAGCTGATCAACATTACAATAATCTACAGCTCATGAACATTACAATAACCTACAGCTCATGAACATTACAATAATCTACAGCTCATCAACATTACAATAATCTACAGCTCATGAACATTACAATAATCTACAGCTGAGCAATATTACAATAATCTACAGCTCATCAACATTACAATAATCTACAGCTCATGAACATTACAATAATCTACAGCTCATCAACATTACAATAATCTACAGCTCATCAACATTACAATAATCTACAGCTCATCAACATTACAATAATCTACAGCTCATGAACATTACAATAATCTACAGCTGATCAACA
Source organism: Gobio occitaniae (assembly GCA_033150135.1). Lineage (NCBI taxonomy): Eukaryota > Metazoa > Chordata > Actinopteri > Cypriniformes > Gobionidae > Gobio > Gobio occitaniae. Next base: position 384,393 of record JARQWZ010000784.1, read on the forward strand.
TTACAATAATCTACAGCTCATGAACATTACAATAACCTACAGCTCATGAACATTACAATAATCTACAGCTCATCAACATTACAATAATCTACAGCTCATGAACATTACAATAATCTACAGCTGAGCAATATTACAATAATCTACAGCTCATCAACATTACAATAATCTACAGCTCATGAACATTACAATAATCTACAGCTCATCAACATTACAATAATCTACAGCTCATCAACATTACAATAATCTACAGCTCATCAACATTACAATAATCTACAGCTCATGAACATTACAATAATCTACAGCTCATCAACATTACAATAATCTACAGCTCATGAACATTACAATAATCTACAGCTCATCAACATTACAATAATCTACAGCTCATCAACATTACAATAATCTACAGCTCATCAACATTACAATAATCTACAGCTCATGAACATTACAATAATCTACAGCTCATCAACATTACAATAATCTACAGCTCATCAACATTACAATAATCTACAGCTCATCAACATTACAATAATCTACAGCTCATGAACATTACAATAATCTACAGCTCATCAACATTACAATAATCTACAGCTCATGAACATTACAATGATCTACAGCTCATGAACATTACAATAATCTACAGCTCATCAACATTACAATAATCTACAGCTCATGAACATTACAATAATCTAGCCTTACATCTAGTTGTGACTAATATACAGTTGTAAAACACCAAATCAACAAATACACTACATTAGGGACGTGATAGGTTGTCTTCGGCTATCTTTTTGTCTCTTATGCATATTTTTGATATTGAGTAAACAATTACAGTCAGATCCAATTCGGTTTGGACCGTTCATAACTGGTCATAATTCAACATACATATACAGTAAACACATATAGGCTTGACATTAACTCCACATTAATCCACTGTGGCTAGTGGTTTTCCAAAGTTACTATAGCCAATCAGCATTTTCACTGGCCACAGTTTTGTTGTTGGCTATATGTATATTACCACTTTAGACATCCAAATCAAGTCTACATGAAATGTATAACATATTTTTATCAGCTATGACATTTAAATCTAGCATATTTTGTGTATGAGCCCATACAGTAGCCTAGTGAAATAAATATCCATATTGTCATGTGATTTGACAGTTTATTTTATTAAATCTAAAAGGTGTGCATCATAACTGACAAACTTTACAGTTGGTTTTATGACTGTAAGTCATTCTCTTCAAATACTATTGAAATTAGAAACGTGTATTCCAGTGTATGTAACTTTAGAGACGGCCCCTAAATTTACAAATATTGAACGTCTAACATCAAGCCAGCTTTATGCCAGTCACATCAGGTGCGCTATGGTTCTGTTATGATAATTGTTTGAAACTATTTTCGCTGCTGAAATAGAAGAAAAACAGCCAATCACAGTATGATGAATGAATCTCCATCATACATAGCACATCTCTGCTTTAATGAGAGCAGATTTCAGTGAGTGAGAGCCGCTCTGAACAAAACGTTTCAGCGATGACTAATTTGATCATCTCTGATTATGATATTGCATTTATAACCTCAACAGATTTGCGATTATAACAGATGCCTTTTCAGAAGACCCGCCAAAGTGGCAAGTGGGAGTGACTGTGTTACACGCCACAGCTGAAATCCAGCGGGTATTAATGTCAAGCCCTGCATATAACATATTAATATCAATGTTGTACTCTTTTTTATTAGAACTGAAATATGCAATACAAAAACAGTGATTTCATATTTTCAGTTTGGGCTGCATGATTTGTAGGGGAAAGACAAAATAAAAATTACAATTTAAAATAGGGGGGGGGGGGGGGGGTCCAGGTTTGCTGTACTTGTTTGTCGGGTTGCACAATGTGGCCAAAAAAATTGTGATTATATATCAATATGAATTTAAAACATGAAATAATAATTGTACTGTAAAATAAGCAGACTGCCCTACAAATAAAAACAACTCTAAAGGTCGTTTTTAAAGCATCTTATTACGACCTTTATTTACGTTTTTAAGTCATGCGCCCTCTAGCTGGCGTAAAAATAATGAGTGTCGTGTTACGTCTGTCGTCATGACGTATTTACCAATCAAAATGCGTGTTCAAAAAATGCATTATTAACAACTACACCAACCCCTTAACCACCCTAAACCACCCCTAAACAACCACTGAACCACCCTAAACCACCCCTTAACCACCCTAAACAACCCCTAAACAACCCCTAAACCACCCCTGAACAACCCCTAAACCACCCCTAAACAACCCCTAAACAACCCCTAAACCACCCCTAAACAACCCCTAAACCAACCCTAAACAACCCCTAAACCACCCCTAAACAACCCCTAAACCACCCCTAAACCAGCCCTAAACCACCCCTAAACAACCCCTAAACAACCCCTAAACCACCCCTAAACAACCCCTAAACAACCCCTAAACCACCCCTGAACCACCCCTGAACAACCCCTAAACAACCCCTAAACCACCCCTAAACAACCCCTAAACCACCCCTAAACCACCCCTAAACAACCCCTAAACCACCCCTAAACAACCTCTGAACCGCCCTAAACCACCCCTAAACCACCACTGAACCACCCTAAACCACCCCTTAACCACCCTAAACAACCCCTAAACAACCCCTTAACAACCCCTAAACAACCCCTAAACCACCCCTAAACAACCCCTAAACCACCCCTAAATAACCCCTAAACAACCCCTAAACCACCCCTAAACAACCCCTAAACAACCCCTAAACCACCACTGAACCAACCTAAACCACCCCTTAACCACCCTAAACAACCCCTAAACAACCCCTAAACCACCCCTAAACAACCCCTAAACCACCCCTAAACCACCCCTAAACCACCCCTAAACAACCCCTAAACCACCCCTAAACAACCCCTAAACAACCCCTAAACCACCCCTAAACAACCCCTAAACCACCCCTGAACCACCCCTGAACAACCCCTAAACAACCCCTAAACCACACCTAAACAACCCCTAAACAACCCCTAAACAACCCCTAAACCACCCCTAAACCACCCCTAAACCACCCCTAAACAACCCCTAAACAACCCATAAACCACCCCTAAACAACCCCTAAACAACCCCTAAACCACCCCTGAACCACCCCTGAACAACCCCTAAACCACCCCTAAACAACCCCTAAACAACCCATAAACCACCCCTAAACAACCCCTAAACAACCATAAACCACCCCTAAACAACCCTAAACAACCCATAAACCACCCCTAAACAACCCCTAAACAACGCCTAAACCACCCCTAAACAACCTCTGAACCACCCTAAACCACCCCTAAACCACCACTGAACCACCCTAAACCACCCCTTAACCACCCTTAACAACCCCTAAACAACCCCTAAACAACCCCTATACAACCCCTAAACCACCCCTAAACAACCCCTAAACCACCCCTAAACAACCCCTAAACAACCCCTAAACCACCCTAAACAACCCCTAAACCACACCTAAACAACCCCTAAACAACCCCTTAACAACCCCTAAACAACCCCTATACAACCCCTAAACCACCCCTAAACAACACCTAAACCACCCCTAAACAACCCCTAAACAACCCCTAAACCACCCTAAACAACCCATAAACCACACCTAAACAACCCCTAAACCACCCCTAAACAACCCCTAAACAACCCCTAAACCATCCCTGAACAACCCCTAAACAACCCCTAAACCACCCCTGAACCACCCCTGAACAACCCCTAAACAACCCCTAAATCACCCCTAAACAACCCCTAAACCACCCCTAATCAACCCCTAAACCACCCCTAAACAACCCCTAAACCACCCCTAAACAACCCATAAACCACCCCTGAACCACCACTGAACCACCCTAAACCACCCCTTAACCACCCTTAACAACCCCTAAACAACCCCTATACAACCCCTAAACCACCCCTAAACAACCCCTAAACAACCCCTAAACCACCCTAAACAACCCATAAACCACCCCTAAACAACCCATAAACCACCCCTGAACAACCCCTAAACAACCCCTAAACCACCACTGAACCACCCTAAACCACCCCTTAACCACCCTTAACAACCCCTAAACAACCCCTAAACAACCCCTAAACCACCCCTAAACAACCCCTAAACCACCCCTAAACAACCCCTAAACAACGCCTAAACCACCCCTAAACAACCCCTAAACCACCCCTAAACAACCCCTAAACAACCCCTAAACAGCCCCTAAACCACCCCTAAACAACCTCTGAACAACCCCTAAACAACCCCTAAAACACCCCTAAACAACCCCTAAACCACCCCTAAACAACCCCCAAACAACCCCTAAACAACCCCTAAATAACCCCTAAACCACCCCTAAACAACCCCTGAACAACCACTAAACCACCCCTAAACAACCCCTAAACAACCCCTAAACCACCCCTAAACCACCCCTAAACAACCCCTAAACAACCCCTAAACCACCCCTGAACCACCCCTGAACAACCCCTAAACAACCCCTAAATCACCCCTAAACAACCCCTAAACAACCCCTAAACCACCCCTAAACCATCCCTGAACAACCCCTAAACAACCCCTAAACCACCCCTGAACCACCCCTGAACAACCCCTAAACAACCCCTAAATCACCCCTAAACAACCCCTAAACCACCCCTAATCAACCCCTAAACCACCCCTAAACAACCCCTAAACCACCCCTAAACAACCCATAAACCACCCCTGAACCACCACTGAACCACCCTAAACCACCCCTTAACCACCCTTAACAACCCCTAAACAACCCCTATACAACCCCTAAACCACCCCTAAACAACCCCTAAACAACCCCTAAACCACCCTAAACAACCCATAAACCACCCCTAAACAACCCATAAACCACCCCTGAACAACCCCTAAACAACCCCTAAACCACCACTGAACCACCCTAAACCACCCCTTAACCACCCTTAACAACCCCTAAACAACCCCTAAACAACGCCTAAACCACCCCTAAACAACCCCTAAACCACCCCTAAACAACCCCTAAACAACCCCTAAACAACCCCTAAACAGCCCCTAAACAGCCCCTAAACAACCCCTAAAACACCCCTAAACAACCCCTAAACCACCCCTAAACAACCCCCAAACAACCCCCAAACAACCCCTAAATAACCCCTAAACCACCCCTAAACAACCCCTGAACAACCACTAACCACCCCTAAACACCCTAAACAACCCCTAAACAACCCTAAACCACCCTAAACCACCCCTAAACAACCCCTAAACAACCCCTAAACAACCCCTAAACCACCCTAAACAACCCCTAAACCACCCCTAAACAACCCCTAAACAACCCCTAAACCACCCCTAAACAACCCCTAAACCACCCCTAAACAACCTCTAAACAACCCCTAAACAACCCCTAAACCACCCCTAAAACAACCCCTAAACAACCCCTAAAACAACCCATAAACCATCCCTAAACAACCCCTAAACCACCCCTGAACCACACCCTGAACAACCCCTAAACAACCCCTAAATCACCCCTAAACAACCCCTAAACCACCCCTAATCAACCCCTAAACCACCCCTAAACAACCCCTATACCACCCATAAACCACCCCTAAACAACCCCTAAACCACCCCTAAACAACCTCTTAACCACCCTAAACCACCCCTAAACCACCCCTAAACCACCACTGAACCACCCTAAACCACCCCTTAACCACCCTAAACAACCCCTAAACCACCCCTAAACTACCCCTAAACCACCCCTAAACAACCCATAAACCACCCCTAAACAACCCCTAAACAACCCCTAAACCACCCCTAAACAACCCCTAAACCACCCCTGAACCACCCCTGAACAACCCCTAAACCACCCCTAAACCACCCCTAAACAACCCCTAAACCACCCCTAAACAACCCCTAAACCACCCCTAAACAACCCCTAAACAACCCCTAAACCACCCCTGAACCACCCCTGAACAACCCCTAAACAACCCATAAACCACCCCTAAACCACCCCTGAACCACCCCCTGAACAACCCCTAAACAACCCATAAACCACCCCTAAACAACCCCTAAACCACCCCTAAACCACCCCTAAACAACCCATAAACAACCCCTAAACCACCCCTAAACAACCCCTAAACCACCCCTAAACCACCCCTAAACAACCCATAAACCACCCCTAAACAACCCCTAAACCACCCCTAAACCACCCCTAAACCACCCATAAACCACCCCTGAACAACCCCTAAACAACCCATAAACCACCCCTAAAACAACCCCTAAACCACCCCTAAACCACCCCTAAACCACCCTAAACCACCCCTAAACCACCCCTAAAACAACCCCTAAACCACCCCTAAACAACCCCTAAACCACCCCTAAACCACCCCTAAACAACCCATAAACCACCCCTAAACAACCCCTAAACCACCCCTAAACCACCCCTAAACCACCCATAAACCACCCCTGAACAACCCCTAAACAACCCATAAACCACCCCTAAACAACCCCTAAACCACCCCTAAACCACCCCTAAACAACCCATAAACAACCCCTAAACCACCCCTAAACAACCCCTAAACCACCCCTAAACACCCCCTAAACAACCCCTAAACCACCCCTAAACAACCCTTAAACAACCCCTAAACCACCCCTAAACAACCCCTAAACAACCCCTAAACCACCCATAAACCACCCCTAAAACAACCCCTAAACAACCCCTAAACAACCCCTAAACCACCCCTAAACCACCCCTAAACAACCCATAAACCACCCCTAAACAACCCCTAAACCACCCCTAAACCACCCCTAAACCACCCATAAACCACCCCTGAACAACCCCTAAACAACCCATAAACCACCCCTAAACAACCCCTAAACCACCCCCTAAACCACCCCTAAACAACCCATAAACAACCCCTAAACCACCCCTAAACAACCCCTAAACCACCCCTAAACCACCCCTAAACAACCCCTAAACCACCCCTAAACAACCTTAAACAACCCCTAAACCACCCCTAAACAACCCCTAAACCACCCATAAACAGCCCCTAAACAACCCCTAAACAACCCCTAAACAACCCCTAAACAAGTAGGAAATTACTATTTAGTTGAAAATTTACTAACCCAGCAATTGGGTTGTTTTTAACCCAGCGGTTGGGTTAAATGTTTGTTTAAAACAACCCAATTGCTGGGTTAGTCCATTTTCAACCCAACTTGGGTTATTTTTAACCCAGCATTTTTTAGAGTGTACTCAGTGATGTTTAGTGCATGTACACTGTATGAGCACATGCGTTCTCTGGGATCGAACCCACGACTGCATGATCACATGATGTTGTATTTTGCAATGCTCTATCAATTGAGCTACGCAAAACCCCAAATATGACGCAAATAAAACGAAGCAAAGCATTGAAATGAAAGTGTCCTGTTGTCGATAGGACACACCTTTAGTAAACACTCCTGTGGGTCGCATTTCAGGGAAAAGACAAACAACCTATAGGCGTATTGATTGGAGGACATGTTGAAAATAAGGGAACACTTTAATTTAAGGTGGCGTAGTTAATAACAGGCGGTAATAACAGTAAATTGAATAAAGTCGTTATTCTTGTTATTCTCATCTCTTCATCACATTAAGGCTGAACCACTGGAGTCTCTTGAAAGTGTTCACTGCTGTCTATGGAGGGGTCAGAGAGCTCTGGGGTGAATCAACTAACCTGAATCAAACCAATAACTCCTGGCTCAATTAAAAGAACATGCTCGTCGTTGTTAAACCAGAGTTCTGAGTGTTTGTATCCACAGTGTCTTTATCAAATCACATTCAAATCAGACCGAGTTTAGTTTCGAGCTGACAATCAGCAAAGACCAGCGATGACAGCAACCAGACGCATGTCACGACTGATCCATCACATCAAAAGATGCACATCTCAGGCTCTGTTTTGCTGTAAGACATAATTCTCTTTCACAGCGTATGTTCGATCTTTCGTTCCAACTCATCAAGAATCCATTTCCTCAGACTGTGGTAAAACAGCTGGGCTTCTAGAGCACCTGACCCGTCTGTAAACGAGCGACCTGCTGTCTGACTTATGCAATTGTAAATGAGGCGCTCCTTCAGAATGAAAAAAGCTTCCTTTTCCAGCGAGAGGCCAAGTACGAAACAAAACAGCAAGTGAAGTGATGGATTCCAGGAGTCAGGGAAATTCACGGCTGCAATCTCCAATCCATCATGTCGGAAATGCGAGGGGAAAGGTGGTTATAAAAAGCCCTCAAAACACAACAGTCCCGTCCCGCCCTAGTATAAGCAAAGAGGGAAGTAACATAATTTACAAAGGGAGCAGAGCGGCAAACACAACAGCCGGCTGAAGAACCTTCACCATGTCTCTTTTTTGACTGCACAGGCCCGGAGCATAAACGTAGGTCTTAAAACCAACCCAAACAGCCCTAAACTACCCCTAAACCACCCTTAAACCACTCCTAAACCACCCCTAAACAACCTCTAAACCAACCTAAACCACCCCTAAACAACCTCTAAACCACCCTTAAACCACTCCTAAACCACCCCTAAACAACCTCTAAACCACCCTAAACCACTCCTAAACCACCCCTAAACTACCCCTAAACCACCCTTAAACCACTCCTAAACAACCTCTAAACCACCCTTAAACCACTCCTAAACCAACCTCTAAACCACCCTAAACCACCCCTAAACAACCTCTAAACCACCCTTAATACCACTCCTAAACCACCCCTAAACAACCTCTAAACCACCTTAAACCACTCCTAAACCACCCCTAAACAACCTCTAAACCACCCTAAACCACTCTAAACCACCCCTAAACTACCCCTAAACCACCCTTAAACCACTCCTAAACCACCCCTAAACAACCTCTAAACCACCCTAACCACCCCTAAACCACCCTAAACCACTCCTAAACCACCCCTAAACTACCCCTAAACCACCCTTAAACCACTCCTAAACCACCCCTAAACAACCTCTAAACCACCCTAAACCACCCCTAAACAACCTCTAAACCACCTTTAACCACCATAAACCACCCCTAAACCAACCCTAAACCACCCCTAAGTCACCCACCCCACCCCTAAACCACCAAAAACCACCCCTAAACAACCTCTAAACCACCCTAAACAACCCTAGACCATCCAAAACCACCCCTAAACAACCCCTAAACAACCCTAAAACATCCTAAACCACCCCTAAACAACCCCTAAACCACCCCTAAATCACCCACCCCACCACTAAACCACCTTAAACCACCCTAAACCACCGCTAAACCACATCTAAACAGCCCTAAAACATCCTAAACCACCCCTAAACAACCCCTAAACCACCCCTAAATAACCCACCCCCAGCCCTAAACCACCTTAACCCACCATAAACCACACCTAAACCACCATAAACCACCCCTAAACAACCTCTAAACCACCCTGAACAACCCTAAACCACACTTAAACCACCCTAAACCACCCCTAAACCAACCCTAAACCACCCCTAAACCAACCCTAAACACCCCTAAAAAGCCCACCCCACCACTAAACCACCTTAAACCACCCAAAACCACATCTAAACAACCTCTAAACCACCCTAAACAACCCTAAACCATCCGAAACCACCCTAAACAACCCTTAAACAACCCCTAAACAACCTCTAAACCACCCCTAAACCACCCCTAAACAACCCCTAAACAACCTCAAACCATCCTAAACAACCCTAAACCACACTTAAACCACCCTTAACAACCCTAAACCACCCCTAAACCAACCCTAAACCACCCCTAAAAAGCCCAACCAACCACTAAACCACCTTAAACCACCCAAAACCACCCCTAAACAACCTCTAAACCACCCTAAACAACCCTAAACCATCCGAAACCACCCCTAAACCACCCTAAACAACCCTAAAACATCCTAAACCACCCCTAAACAACCCCTAAACCCCCGCTAAATCATACACCCCACCACTAAACCACCTTAAACCACCCTAAACCACTTCTAAACCACCCTAAACAACCCCTAAACCACCCCTAAATCACCCACCCCACCACTAAACCACCTTAAACCACCCAAAACCACATCTAAACAACCTCTAAACCACCCTAAACAACCCTAAACCATCTGAAGCCACCCCTAAACAACCCCTAAACAACCCCTAAACAACCTCTAAACCACCCCTAAACAACCTCTAAACCACCCCTAAACCACCCCTAAACAACCCCTAAACAACCTCAAACCATCCTAAACAACCCTAAACCACACTTAAACCACCCTTAACAACCCTAAACCACCCCTAAACCAACCCTAAACCACCCCTAAAAAGCCCAACCCACCACTAAACCACCTTAAACCACCCAAAACCACCCCTAAACAACCTCTAAACCACCCTAAACAACCCCTAAACAACCCTAAACCATCCGAAACCACCCCTAAACAACCCCTAAACAACCCTAAAACATCCTAAACCACCCCTAAACAACCCCTAAACCCCCGCTAAATCATACACCCCACCACTAAACCACCTTAAACCACCCTAAACCACTGCTAAACCACCCCTAAAACAACCCCTAAACCACCCCTAAATCACCCACCCCAGCCCTAAACCACCCTTAAACCACCATAAACCACCCCTAAACAACCTCTAAACCACCCTAAACAACCCTAAACCACCCCTAAACCAACCCTAAACCACCCCTAAATCGCCCACCCCACCCCTAAACCACCTTAAACCACCCAAAACCACCCCTAAACAACCTCTAAACCACCCTAAACAACCCCTAAACAACCCTAAACCATCCGAAACCACCCCTAAAAAAACCCTAAACCACCCCTAAATCACCCACCCCACCACTAAACAACCTTAAACCACCCTAAACCACCGCTAAACCACACCTAAACAGCCCTAAAACATCATAAACCACCCCTAAACAACCCCCTAAACCACCCCTAAATCACCCACCCCAGCCCTAAACCACTCTTAAACCACCCTAAACAACCCTAAACCACCCTAAACCACCCCTAAACAACCTCTAAACCACCCCTAAATCGCCCACCCCACCCCTAAACCACCTTAAACCACCCAAAACCACCTTTAAACAACCCTAAACCATCCGAAACCACCCCTAAACAACCCCAAAACATCCTAAACCACCCCTAAACAACCCCTAAAACCACCCCTAAACCACCCCTAAACAACCCCTAAACAACCTCTAAACCACCCTAAACCACCCCTAAACAACCCCTAAACAACCTCTAAACCACCCTAAACAACCCTAAACCACACTTAAACCACCCGAAACAACCCTAAACCAACCCTAAACCACCCCTAAAAAGCCCACCCCCACCAATAAACCACCTAAACCACCCAAAACCACCCCTAAACAACCTCTAAACCACCCTAAACAACCCCTAAACAACTCTAAACCATCCGAAACCACCCCTAAACAACCCCTAAACAACCCTAAAACATCCTAAACCACCCCTAAACAACCCCTAAACCACCCCTAAATCGCACACCCCACCACTAAACCACCTTAAACCACCCTAAACCACTGCTAAACCACCCCTAAACAACCCCTAAACCACCCCTAAATCACCCACCCCAGCCCTGAACCACCCCTAAACCACCATAAACCACCCCTAAACAACCTCTAAACCACCCTAAACAACCCTAAACCACCCTAAACCACCCCTAAACAACCCCTAAACCACCCTAAACCACCCCTAAACCAACCCTAAACCACCCCTAAATCGCCCAACCCCACCCCTAAACCACCTTAAACCACCCTAAACCACCCCTAAACAACCCCTAAACAACCTCTTAACCACTCTAAACAACCCTAAACAACCCTAAACCACCCCTAAACCAACCCTAAACAACCTCTAAACCACCCTAAACAACCCTAAACCACCCCTAAACCAACCCTAAACAACCCTAAACCACCCTAAACCAACCCTAAACCACCCCTAAACAACCTCTAAACCACCCTAAACAACCCTAAACCACCCCTAAACAACCTCTAAACCACCCTAAACAACCCTAAACCACCCTAAACCACCCCTAAACCACCCTAAATCGCCCACCCCACCCCTAAACCACCTTAAACCACCCTAAACCACCCCTAAACAACCCCTTAACAACCCTAAAACATCCTAAACAACCCCTAAACCACCCCTAAACCACCATAAACAACCCTAAACAACCCTAAACCCCGAAACCACCCTAAACAACCCCTAAACCACCAAACCACCCCTAAACAACCCCAAAATCACCCACCCACCCCTAAACCACCCCTAAACCACCCTAAACCACCCCTAAACAACCCCTAAACACCCAAACCACCCCTAAACCACCTTAAACCACCCTAAACAACCTCTAAACCACCCTAAACAACCCTAAACCACCTAAACCACCCGAAACAACCCTAAACCAACCCTAAACCACCCCTAAAAAACCCCACAATAAACCACCTAAACCACCCAAAACCACCCCTAAACAACCTCTAAACCACCCTAAACAACCCCTAAACCACCCCTAAACCATCCGAAACCACCCCTAAACAACCCCTAAACAACCCTAAAACACCCTAAACCACCCCTAAACAACCCCTAAACCACCCTAAACACACCCCACCACTAAACCACCCTAAACCACCCTAAACCACCCTAAACCACCCCTAAACAACCCCTAAACCACCCCTAAATCACCCACCCCACCCTGAACCACCCCTAAACCACCATAAACCACCCTAAACAACCTCTAAACCACCCTAAACACCCTAAACCACCCCTAAACCACCCCTAAACCACCCTAAACCACCCTAAACCACCACCACCCTAAACCACCCCTAAACCACCCAAACCACCCCTAAACCACCCTAAACCACCCTAAACCACCCCTAAACAACCCCTAAACAACCCTAAAACATCCTAAACAACCCTAAACCACCCTAAACCACCCCTAAACCACCCCTAAACAACCTCTAAACCACCCTAAACAACCCTAAACCACCCCTAAACCAACCCTAAACACCCCTAAACCACCCTAAACCACCCTAAACCACCCCTAAACAACCTCTAAACCACCCTAAACAACCCCTAAACCACCCCTAAACAACCTCTAAACCACCCTAAACAACCCTAAACCACCCTAAACCACCCCTAAACCACCCCTAAATCGCCCACCCCACCCCTAAACCACCTTAAACCACCCTAAACCACCCCTAAACAACCCCTTAACAACCCTAAAACATCCTAAACAACCCCTAAACCACCCCTAAACCACCATAAACAACCCTAAACAACCCTAAACCATCCGAAACCACCCCTAAACAACCCTAAACCACCCTAAACAACCCCTAAACCACCCCTAAATCACCCGACCCGCCCCTAAACCACCTTAAGCCACCCTAAACCACCCCTAAACCACCCCTAAATCACCCACCCCACCACTAAACCACCTTAAACCACCCTAAACCACCGCTAAACCACACCTAAACAGCCCTAAAACATCCTAAACCACCCCTAAACAACCCCTAAACAACCCTAAAACATCCTAAACAACCCTTAAACCACCTTAAACCACCCAAAACCACCCCTAAACAACCCCTAAACCACCCTAAACAACCCCTAAACCACCCCTAAATCACCCGACCCGCCCCTAAACCACCTTAAGCCACCCTAAACCACCCCTAAACAACCCCTAAACAACCCTAAAACATCCTAAACAACCCCTAAACCACCCAAAACCACCCCTAAACAACCCCTTAACCACCCTAAAACAACCCCTAAATCACCCGACCCGCCCCTAAACCACCTTAAGCCACCCTAAACCACCCCTAAACCACCTCAAGCCACCCTAAACAACCCCTAAACCACCCCTAAATCACCCGACCCGCCCCTAAACCACCTTAAGCCACCCTAAACCCACCCCTAAACCACCTTGAGCCACCCTAAACCACCCCTAAACCACCATAAACCACCCCTAAACAACCCTAAACCATCCAAAACCACCCCTAAACAACCCCTAAACAATCCTAAAACATCCTAAACAACCCCTAAACCACCTTAAACCACCCAAAACCACCCCTAAACAACCCCTAAACCACCCTAAACAACCCCTAAACCACCCCTAAATCACCCGACCCGCCCCTAAACCACCTTAAGCCACCCTAAACCACCCCTAAACCACCTCAAGCCACCCTAAACAACCCCTAAACCACCCCTAAATCACCCGACCCGCCCCTAAACCACCTTAAGGCACCCTAAACCACCCCTAAACCACCCCTAAATCACCCGACCCGCCCCTAAACCACCTTAAGGCACCCTAAACCACTCCTAAACCACCTTAAGCCACCCTAAACCACCCCTAAATCACCCACTCAAAACACAACAGTCCCTAGCATAAGCAAAGAGGGAAGTAACATCATTTACAAAGGGAGCAGAGCGGCAAACACAACAGCCGGCTGAAGAACCTTCACCATGTCTCTTTTTTGACTGCACAGGCCCGGAGCATAAAGTAGGTCTTTTATGGGAAACCCATACAACACGGCCGGAGCGTTTGGAGGGGAGTCACCGCTCTCCATCCTCGTGTTTCGGGGAATCGGATCTCTGGCATCGTTAATGCGCACCCTTGATTTGGAGTCGTAGGTGTTTCTCGATCTTCAAAGGGCAAAAGCATGTCAGTTTGAGAGGTGAGTGCTCTCCAAACACTGAAATATTCAGCTTTCCCTGCTTAAACTTGTCAAACCCACAGACAGAACCTCCGTTATTAATTCTTCATATTCCAGATGACTGGAGTCTCACAAAGCAACCGCCAGATGAATAACAAGCAAGGTTTCTCAGACGTCCTGTTGGAAATGTGTTTTTGACACACACAAACTGACCCAGACGGCGTTTGGAGGTGGAACCGCTAACTTTGTATCCCTAAGTCCTTTTTTGATCTCTCCGAGAAAGATGAGAGCAGAATGGCTTTCCACTGCGGGCTTTGTGATAAGGAAGGCGTTTTATATTTGACACACTTTTGGCAAATAGGTTTCTGAATAACTTTCCTCCGCTGGAAAGCTGCCAGTTTTTGGGGAATGGGAAATTGTGTGTTCTTCTATGGTATTGTTAAAAGTTTAGGTGATGTCAAAATACTTTCCAAATGTGTCTCAGAATTTTGTTACATTTCAAGTGCTGGAACCGAAAGCAATTGTTTCCCACAAGACTCCAAACTTAACCAGAGGCCAGATTTCAAATACAGTCAGGACGAAATAAATCTTCTGTTTTAGAGTTATCATCCTCAGATTAAAACAACTTTTGGCTTTAGCTCAAGTCTTATATTTCTAGGCCCCAAAAAGGCCAATTGCAATTGCAAAATGTATTTCTGCCATGACAGCTCTCTGAGTGTTTGGCATGGTAATGGATATGACAATGTTGATATGTTTGGTCTTGGCAGAATAGATCTGCTGCTGTTATTGCTGCTGCTGCTGTTATTGCTGCTGCTGCTGTTATTGCTGCTGATGCTGTTATTGCTGCTGCTGCTGTTATTGCTGCTGCTGCTGTTATTGCTGCTGCTGCTGTTATTGCTGCTGCTGTTATTGCTGCTGCTGCTGTTATTGCTGCTGCTGTTATTGCTGCTGCTGTTATTAGTGCTGCTGTTATTGCTGCTGCTGCTGTTATTGCTGCTGCTGCTGTTATTGCTGCTGCTGTTATTGCTGCTGCTGTTATTGCTGCTGCTGCTGTTATTGCTGCTGCTGCTGTTATTGCTGCTGATGCTGTTATTGCTGCTGATGCTGTTATTGCTGATGCTGCTGTTATTGCTGATGCTGCTGTTATTGCTGATGCTGTTATTGCTGCTGCTGCTGCTGTTATTGCTGCTGCTGTTATTACTGCTGCTGTTATTACTGCTGCTGCTGTTATTACTGCTGCTGTTATTGCTGCTGCTGCTGCTGTTATTGCTGCTGCTGCTGTTATTGCTGCTGCTGTTATTGCTGCTGCTGTTATTGCTGCTGCTGCTGTTATTGCTGCTGCTGCTGTTATTGCTGCTGCTGTTATTACTGCTGCTGCTGCTGCTGTTGCTGCTGCTGTTATTGCTGCTGCTGTTATTGCTGCTGCTGCTGCTGCTGTTGCTGCTGCTGCTGTTATTACTGCTGCTGTTATTGCTGCTGCTGCTGTTATTGCTGCTGCTGCTGTTATTGCTGCTGCTGTTATTACTGCTGCTGCTGCTGCTGTTGCTGCTGCTGTTATTGCTGCTGCTGTTATTACTGCTGCTGCTGCTGCTGTTGCTGCTGCTGCTGTTATTACTGCTGCTGTTATTGCTGCTGCTGCTGTTATTGCTGCTGCTGCTGTTATTGCTGCTGCTGTTATTGCTGCTGCTGTTATTGCTGCTGCTGCTGTTATTGCTGCTGCTGCTGTTATTGCTGCTGCTGTTATTACTGCTGCTGCTGTTATTGCTGCTGCTGTTATTGCTGCTGCTGCTGTTATTGCTGCTGCTGTTATTGCTGCTGCTGTTATTGCTGCTGCTGTTATTGCTGCTGCTGTTATTGCTGCTGCTGCTGTTATTGCTGCTGCTGTTATTGCTGCTGCTGTATTGCTGCTGCTGTTATTGCTGCTGCTGCTGTTATTGCTGCTGCTGTTATTGCTGCTGCTGCTGCTGTTATTGCTGCTGCTGCTGTTATTGCTGCTGCTGCTGTTATTGCTGCTGCTGTTATTGCTGCTGCTGCTGTTATTACTGCTGCTGCTGTTATTGCTGCTGCTGCTGTTATTGCTGCTGCTGTTATTGCTGCTGCTGTTATTGCTGCTGCTGTTATTGCTGCTGCTGCTGTTATTGCTGCTGCTGTTATTGCTGCTGCTGCTGTTATTGCTGCTGCTGCTGTTATTGCTGCTGCTGCTGTTATTGCTGCTGCTGCTGTTATTGCTGCTGCTGTTATTGCTGCTGCTGCTGTTATTGCTGCTGCTGCTGTTATTGCTGCTGCTGTTATTGCTGCTGCTGCTGTTATTGCTGCTGCTGCTGTTATTGCTGCTGCTGTTATTGCTGCTGCTGCTGTTATTGCTGCAGCTGCTGTTATTACTGCTGCTGCTGCTGTTATTGCTGCTGCTGCTGTTATTGCTGCTGCTGTTATTGCTGC
This sequence comes from Gobio occitaniae, assembly GCA_033150135.1. Taxonomy (NCBI): domain Eukaryota; kingdom Metazoa; phylum Chordata; class Actinopteri; order Cypriniformes; family Gobionidae; genus Gobio; species Gobio occitaniae. The sequence goes on from JARQWZ010000784.1 coordinate 401,522, forward strand.
TGCTGTTATTGCTGCTGCTGTTATTGCTGCTGCTGTTATTGCTGATGCTGCTGTTATTGCTGCTGATGCTGTTATTGCTGCTGCTGCTGTTATTGCTGCTGATGCTGTTATTGCTGCTGCTGTTATTGCTGCTGCTGCTGTTATTGCTGCCGCTGTTATTGCTGCTGCTGTTATTGCTGATGCTGTTATTGCTGATGCTGTTATTGCTGCTGATGCTGTTATTGCTGATGCTGCTGTTATTGCTGCTGCTGTTATTGCTGCTGCTGCTGTTATTGCTGATGCTGCTGTTATTGCTGCTGCTGTTATTGCTGATGCTGTTATTGCTGCTGATGCTGTTATTGCTGATTCTGCTGTTATTGCTGCTGCTGCTGTTATTGCTGCTGCTGCTGTTATTGCTGCTGCTGCTGTTATTGCTGCTGCTGTTGTTGCTGCTGCTGCTGTTATTGCTGATGCTGCTGTTATTGCTGCTGCTGTTATTGCTGCTGATGCTGTTATTGTTGATGCTGTTATTGCTGCTGCTGTTATTGCTGCTGCTGCTGTTATTGTTGATGCTGTTATTGCTGCTGCTGTTATTGCTGCTGCTGCTGTTATTGCTGATGCTGCTGTTATTGCTGCTGCTGTTATTGCTGCTGATGCTGTTATTGCTGCTGCTGCTGTTATTGCTGCTGATGCTGTTATTGCTGCTGATGCTGTTATTGCTGATGCTGCTGTTATTGCTGATGCTGCTGTTATTGCTGATGCTGTTATTGCTGCTGCTGTTATTGCTGCTGCTGCTGTTATTGCTGCTGCTGTTATTGCTGATGCTGCTGTTATTGCTGCTGATGCTGTTATTGCTGCTGCTGCTGTTATTGCTGCTGCTGCTGTTATTGCTGCTGCTGTTGTTGCTGCTGCTGCTGTTATTGCTGCTGCTGCTGTTATTGCTGATGCTGTTATTGCTGCTGCTGTTATTGCTGCTGCTGCTGTTATTGCTGCCGCTGTTATTGCTGCTGCTGTTATTGCTGATGCTGTTATTGCTGATGCTGTTATTGCTGCTGATGCTGTTATTGCTGATGCTGCTGTTATTGCTGCTGCTGTTATTGCTGCTGATGCTGTTATTGCTGATGCTGCTGTTATTGCTGCTGCTGTTATTGCTGATGCTGTTATTGCTGCTGATGCTGTTATTGCTGATGCTGCTGTTATTGCTGCTGCTGCTGTTATTGCTGCTGCTGCTGTTATTGCTGCTGCTGCTGCTGTTATTGCTGCTGCTGTTGTTGCTGCTGCTGCTGTTATTGCTGCTGCTGCTGTTATTGTTGATGCTGTTATTGCTGCTGCTGTTATTGCTGCTGCTGCTGTTATTGCTGATGCTGCTGTTATTGCTGCTGCTGTTATTGCTGATGCTGCTGTTATTGCTGATGCTGCTGTTATTGCTGATGCTGCTGTTATTGCTGATGCTGCTGTTATTGCTGCTGCTGTTATTGCTGCTGCTGCTTTTATTGCTGCTGCTGATGTTATTGCTGATGCTGTTATTGCTGCTGCTGCTGCTGCTGTTATTGCTGATGCTGTTATTACTGCTGCTGCTGATGCTGTTATTGCTGCTGCTGCTGCTGCTGCTGTTATTGCTGTTGCTGCTGTTATTGCTGCTGATGCAGTTATTGCTGCTGCTGCTGCTGCTGTTATTGCTGCTGCTGCTGTTTATTGCTGCTGCTGCTGTTATTGCTGATGCTGTTATTGCTGCTGCTGCTGCTGTTATTGCTGATGCTGTTATTGCTGCTGCTGCTGCTGTTATTGCTGCTGCTGTTATTGCTGCTGCTGTTATTGCTGATGCTGTTATTGCTGCTGCTGCTGTTATTGCTGATGCTGTTATTGCTGCTGCTGCTGTTATTGCTTCTGCTGCTGCTGTTATTGCTGCTGCTGCTGTTATTGCTGCTGCTGTTATTGCTGATGCTGCTGTTATTGTTGCTGCTGTTATTGCTGATGCTGCTGTTATTGCTGATGCTGTTACTGCTGCTGCTGCTATTGCTGCTGCTGTTATTGCTGATGCTGTTATTGCTGATGCTGCTATTATTGTTGCAGCTGTTATTGCTGATGCTGTTATTGCTGATGCTGTTATTGCTGCTGCTGCTGTTATTGTTGCTGCTGTTATTGCTGATGCTGCTGTTATTGCTGCTGTTTTTGCTGCTGTATTGCTGATGCTGCTGTTATTGCTGCTAGTGTTATTGTTGCTGCTGTTATTGCTGATGCTGCTGTTATTGCTGCTGCTGTTATTGCTGATGCTGCTGTTATTGTTGCTGCTGTTAATGCTGATGTTATTGCTGATGCTGTTATTGCTGCTGCTGTTATTGCTGATGCTGCTGTTATTGTTGCTGCTGTTATTGCTGATGCTGCTGTTATTGCTGCTGCTGTTATTGCTGATGCTGCTGTTATTGCTGATGCTGCTGTTATTGTTGCTGCTGTTATTGCTGATGCTGCTGTTATTGCTGATGCTGCTGTTATTGCTGCTAGTGTTATTGTTGCTGCTGTTATTGCTGATGCTGCTGTTATTGTTGCTGCTGTTATTGCTGATGCTGCTGTTATTGCTGTTGCTGCTGTTATTGCTGATGCTGTTATTGTTACTGCTGCTGCTGTTATTGCTGTTATTGCTGCTGCTGCTGTTATTGATGTTGCTGCTGTTATTGCTGCTGCTGTTATTGTTGCTGCTGTTTTTGCTGATGCTGATGCTGCTGTTATTGCTGATGCTGCTGTTATTGTTGCTGCTGTTATTGCTCCTGCTGCTGTTATTGTTGCTGCTGTTATTGCTGATGCTGCTGTTATTGCCGTTGCTGCTGTTATTGCTGATGCTGCTGCTGCTGTTATTGCTGCTGCTGTTATTGCTCCTTCTGCTGCTGTTATTGCTGTTGCTGTTATTGCTGTTATTGCTCCTGCTGCTGCTGTTATTGCTGTTATTGCTGCTGCTGCTGTTATTGCTGCTGCTGTTACTGCTGTTGCTGCTGCTGTTATTGCTCCTGCTGCTGTTATTGCTGTTTTTGCTCCTGCTGCTGCTGTTATTGCTCCTGCTGCTGTTATTGCTGTCATTGGTCCTGCTGCTGTTATTGCTCCTGCTGCTGCTGTTATTGCTGTTGCTGCTGTTGCTGCTGTTATTGCTGTTATTGCTGCTGCTGCTGTTATTGCTGTTGATGCTGCTGCAGTTGTTATTGCTGTTATTGCTGTTGCTGCTGCTGTTATTGCTGCTGCTGCTGCTGTTATTGCTGTTGCTGTTATTGCTGATGCTGTTATTGCTGATGCTGTTGTTATTGCTGATGCTGTTATTGCTGCTGCTTTTGCTGCTGTTATTGCTGTTGCTGCTGCTACTGTTATTGCTACTGCTGCTGATGTTATTGCTGTTGCTGCTGCTGCTGCTGTTATTGCTCTTGCTGCTGCTGCTCTTATTGCTGCTGCTGCTGCTGCTGCTGTTATTGCTGCTGCTGTTATTGCTGCTGCTGCTGCTGTTATTGCTTTTGCTGCTGCTGCTGTTATTGCTGTTGCTGCGGTTGCTGCTGCTGCTGCTGTTATTGCTGCTGCTGCTGCTGTTGCTGCTGCTGCTGTTATAGCTGCTGCTGTTATTGCTGCTGCTGCTGCTGTTATTGCTGCTGCTGTTATTTCTGCTGCTGTTATTGCTGATGCTGTTATTACTGCTGCTGCTGTTAATGCTGCTGCTGTTATTGCTGATGCTGTTATTGCTGATGCTGTTATTACTGCTGCTGCTGTTATTGCTGATGCTGTTATTGCTGATGCTGTTATTGCTGCTGTTATTGCTGATGCTGTTATTACTGATGCTGTTATTGCTGATGCTGCTGTTATTGCTGATGCTGTTATTGCTGCTGTTATTGCTGATGCTGTTATTACTGATGCTGCTGTTATTGCTGATGCTGCTGTTATTGCTGATGCTGCTGTTATTGCTGCTGCTGCTGCTGCTGTTATTACTGCTGCTGCTGTTATTGCTGATGCTGTTATTGCTGCTGTTATTGCTGATGCTGTTTTTACTGCTGCTGCTGCTGCTGTTATTGCTGCTGCTGTTATTGCTGTTATTGCTGCTGCTGCTCTTATTGCTTTTGCTGCTACTGCTGCTGCTGTTATTGCTGTTGCTGCTGCTGCGGTTGCTGTTGATGCTGCTGCTGTTATTGCTGCTGCTGCTGCTGCTGCTGTTGCTGCTGCTGCTGTTAATGCTGCTGCTGCTGTTATTGCTGCTGCTGCTGTTATTGCTGCTGCTGCTGTTATTAATGCTGCTGCTGTTATTGCTGTTGCTGCAGCTGTTATTGCTGCTGCTGCAGCTGTTATTGCTGCTGCTGCTGTTATTTCTGCTGCTGCTGTTATTTCTGCTGCTGTTATTGCTTCTGCTGCTGCTGTTTTTGCTGTTGCTGCTGTTATTGCTGCTGCTGTTATTGCTGTTGCTGCTGTTATTGCTGCTGCTGCTCTTATTGCTGCTGCTCTTATTGCTGCTGCTATTATTGCTGCTGTTATTGCTGCTGCTGCTCTTATTGCTGCTGTTATTGCTGTTGCTGCTGTTATTGCTGATGCTGCTATTGCTGCTGCTGCTGCCGCTCTTATTGCTGCTGCTGTTATTGCTGCTGCTGTTATTGCTGATGCTGTTTTTGCTGTTGCTGCTGTTATTGCTGTTGCTGCTGTTATTGCTGATGCTGTTATTGCTGCTGTTCTTGCTGTTGCTGCTGTTATTGCTGTTGCTGCTGTTATTGCTGCTGCTGTTACTGCTGTTATTGCTGTTGTCATTGCTGCTGCTGCTGCTGCTGTTATTGCTGCTGCTGTTACTGCTGTTATTGCTGTTTTCATTGCTGCTGCTGCTGTTATTGCTGTTGTCGTTGCTGCTACTGCTGCTGTTATTGCTGCTGCTATTGCTGCTATTGCTGCTACTGCTGCTGCTGTTGCTGCTGTTATTGCTGCTACTGCTGCTGTTATTGCTGCTGCTGTTATTGCTGCTGCTGTTATTGCTGCTACTGCTGCTGTTATTGCTGCTACTGCTGCTGTTATTGCTGCTGTTATTGCTGCTACTGCTGCTGTTATTGCTGCTGCTGTTACTGCTGTTATTGCTGGTGTCATTGCTGCTACTGCTGCTGTTACTGCTGTTATTGCTGTTGTCATTGCTGCTGCTTGTGCTGCTGCTGTTATTGCTGCTGTTATTGCTGCTACTGCTGCTGTTACTGCTGTTATTGCTGTTGTCATTGCTGCTGCTGTTATTGCTGCTGCTGTTATTGCTGCTGTTATTGCTTCTACTGTTGCTGTTATTGCTGCTGTCATTGCTGCTACTGCTGCTGTTACTGCTGCTGTTACTGCTGTTATTGCTTTTGTCATTGCTGCTGCTGCTGCTGCTGTTATTGCTGCTGTTATTGCTGCTACTGCTGCTCTTACTGCTGTTATTGCTGCTGCTGCTGCTGCTGTTATTGCTGCTGCTGTTATTGCTGCTGTCATTGCTGCTACTGCTGCTGTTATTGCTGCTGCTGCTGTTATTGCTGCTGCTGTTATTGCTGCTGCTGCTGTTATTGCTACTGCTGCTGTTATTGCTGCTGTTATTGCTGCTGCTGCTGCTGTTATTGCTTTTGCTGCTGCTGCTGTTATTGCTGTTGCTGCGGTTGCTGCTGCTGCTGTTATTGCTGCTGCTGCTGCTGCTGTTGCTGCTGCTGCTGTTATAGCTGCTGCTGTTATTGCTGCTGCTGCTGCTGCTGTTATTGCTGCTGCTGTTATTGCTGCTGCTGTTATTGCTGATGCTGTTATTACTGCTGCTGCTGTTATTGCTGCTGCTGTTATTGCTGATGCTGTTATTGCTGATGCTGTTATTACTGCTGCTGCTGTTATTGCTGATGCTGTTATTGCTGATGCTGTTATCGCTGCTGTTATTGCTGCTGTTATTGCTGATGCTGTTATTACTGATGCTGTTATTGCTGATGCTGCTGTTATTGCTGATGCTGTTATTGCTGCTGTTATTGCTGATGCTGTTATTACTGATGCTGCTGTTATTGCTGATGCTGCTGTTATTGCTGATGCTGCTGTTATTGCTGATGCTGCTGTTATTGCTGCTGCTGCTGATGCTGTTATTACTGCTGCTGCTGTTATTGCTGATGCTGTTATTGCTGCTGTTATTGCTGATGCTGTTTTTACTGCTGCTGCTGCTGCTGTTATTGCTGCTGCTGTTATTGCTGTTATTGCTGCTGCTGCTCTTATTGCTTTTGCTGCTGCTGCTGCTGTTATTGCTGTTGCTGCTGCTGCGGTTGCTGTTGATGCTGCTGCTGTTATTGCTGCTGCTGCTGCTGCTGTTGCTGCTGCTGCTGTTAATGCTGCTGCTGCTGTTATTGCTGCTGCTGCTGTTATTGCTGCTGTAATTGCTGCTGCTGCTGTTATTGCTGCTGCTGCAGCTGTTATTGCTGCTGCTGCTGTTATTTCTGCTGCTGCTGTTATTGCTTCTGCTGCTTCTGTTATTGCTGTTGCTGCTGTTATTGCTGCTGCTGCTGTTATTGCTGTTGCTGCTGTTATTGCTGCTGCTGCTCTTATTGCTGCTGCTATTATTGCTGCTGTTATTGCTGCTGCTGCTCTTATTGCTGCTGTTATTGCTGTTGCTGCTGTTATTGCTGATGCTGCTATTGCTGCTGCCGCTCTTATTGCTGCTGCTGTTATTGCTGCTGCTGTTTTTGCTGTTGCTGCTGTTATTGCTGATGCTGTTATTGCTGCTGTTCTTGCTGTTGCTGCTGTTATTGCTGATGCTGTTATTGCTGTTGCTTCTGTTATTGCTGCTGCTGTTACTGCTGTTATTGCTGTTGTCATTGCTGCTGCTGTTATTGCTGCTGCTGTTACTGCTGTTATTGCTGTTGTCATTGCTGCTGCTGTTGCTGTTATTGCTGTTGTTGTTGCTGCTACTGCTGCTGTTATTGCTCCTGCTGTTATTGCTGGTATTGCTGCTACTGCTGCTGCTGCTGTTGCTGCTGTTATTGCTGCTACTGCTGCTGTTATTGCTGCTGTTGTTATTGCTGCTACTGCTGCTGTTATTGCTGCTACTGCTGCTGTTATTGCTGCTGCTGTTACTGCTGTTATTGCTGTTGTCATTGCTGCTGCTGTTATTGCTGCTACTGCTGCTGTTACTGCTGTTATTGCTGTTGTCATTGCTGCTGCTGCTGCTGTTATTGCTGCTGCTGTTATTGCTGCTGTTACTGCTGCTGTTACTGCTGTTATTGCTGTTGTCATTGCTGCTGCTGCTGCTGCTGCTGCTGTTATTGCTGCTGTTATTGCTGCTACTGCTGCTGTTACTGCTGTTATTGCTGCTGCTGCTGTTATTGCTGCTGCTGTTATTGCTGCTGCTGCTGTTATTGCTGCTGCTGTTATTGCTGCTGCTGTTATTGCTGCTGCTGCTGCTGCTGCTGTTATTGCTGTTGCTGCTGTTATTGCTGCTGCTGTTTTTGCTGCTGCTGCTGTTATTGCTGCTGCTGCTGCTGCTGTTATTGCTGCTGCTGCTGTTATTGCTGCTGCTGCTGCTGCTGCTGCTGTTATTGCTGCTGCTGCTGTTATTGCTGCTGCTGTTGCTGCTGCTGTTATTGCTGCTGCTGTTGCTGCTGTTATTGCTGCTGCTGCTGTTATTGCTGCTGCTGTTATTGCTGTTGCTGTTGCTGCTGTTATCGCTGCTGCGTATTGTACTTCTGCTGCTTCATTTGCTTCTATTATTTCTGCTGCTGCTGTTATTGTTGCTGCTGTAAAATGACATTCTCCATTTGCGGTCTCAAGGTCGCAATGTAGTATGGCAAATGAATATCCCACAAATCGATTTTTTTCCGAGTTTTATTTGACACATTTACATTGATTGCGCAATGAAATTAAGTTGTGATAAAAAGGTAAATCTATTTTTTAAATAATCAGAAACGGTTGAGACTTGTAAAAAGTTCTCCGTTCTCCTCAAACTTGTCGTTTTGTTGATTTCATTTCATTATCAGAGATCACTGGTTTATTCTCGTCTCAGACTGGCTACAAAAAAAAACTTCACATGGCACTGAAGAAGTCATTAAACAAACAACATAGTCGTATGCTCTTTCCAAACAGATTTTGCGCTCTGCATTAATTACAAGTTTGAATTCTGTCCCAAATGTAGTTGCAAACATGCACTGCGGGCTAATAATGTTCAAATCCTCAGAACTGCCTTCAAAGAGGCGACTGATTAAAATCTGTGTCTTATTTTTGTCAGGAAACAGTAAGCGATAAAGGAGATTGAAACTTGGCACAGACACCCAAGAGGTTTATTCTACATCTCTTAATGGCACCGTGATTTCCAAAAGGACAGAGGAACTGAATTATGCCGAGCGGATTGGGAAGATTGATGGGAAACGCAGGCTAGGAACTGCCTGAATTAGTTAGTCACAGTCATTTGAAATGAGCTCAGATGCGGAAATCATCCCAATGCACTCCACCACATTATGAATGTATTGTACAATTATTTTCATTCCTTTTGATTCTCCTCCCCTCATCAAAGACATGATGAAAACATCTAGATTGTATTGTATCGTATTCCTCATAAATCATATCTGGATTTGATACTTAATCAATGTTTCATTAAGAGTTTTTTCTCGTGACGACTCAAAATCTTGACATGAAAGCAAATGCACTTCCCCTGTCTGACCCTTCAAATAAGTGTTTTATTCCTCTTCAGCAATGGACATCAACAATGCTTTTTTTATAGTGCTCGTCGCAGACGTTCCTCTATAAACGAACAAATCCGTAGTGCTTATTAGCTGATGCAAAACTGAACCAGGACTACTTTAGAGCTGCTTGTGTTGTAGTCTGAAGAGAAAATACCTGTAGTTCTGACATCTGCCAGCGGGGGCTCTATTCCTCTGACCGGGTCAGATTCAGTCCTCACTGTTTTCTGTTTCCCAGTTACTGTAGTCATTAATTGAGTAACCCAGGTTTTATACGTTAACAATCTCTGTGTGTATTTAAAGGGTTAGTTCACCCAAAAATGTAAATTGTGTCATTAATGACTGAGCCTCATGTGGTTGGACACCCGTCAGACCTCCGTTCATCTTCAGACACAAATGAAGATATTTTAGTGTAAATCTGATGCTCTGAAAGGCCTCCATTGGCTCAACTTTACACTCTCAAGACCCTTAAAAGACACTAAAGACGTCGTTACAAAGTCCATCTCATTACAGCGGCTCTACAATAACTTTATGAAGACGAGAATAGTTTTTGTGCGCAAAAAAACACTAAATAACGACTTATATAGTGATGACGATTTCAAAATAATGCATCATGAAGCTTCGAAGCGTTATGAATCAGTGAGTCGAATCATGATTCGGATCGCGTGTCAAACCGCCAAACTGCTGAAATTTTTGCGATCCAAACCGCTGAATTGACTCACTGATTCATAACGCTCCAAACCGCTGAATCGACTCACTGATTCATAACACTCCAAACCGCTGATTCGACTCACTGATTCATAACACTCCAAACCGCTGAATCGACTCACTGATTCATAACACTCCAAACCGCTGATTCGACTCACTGATTCATAACACTCCAAACCGCTGAATCGACTCACTGATTCATAACACTCCAAACCACTGAATCGAATCACTGATTCATAACGCTCCAAACCGCTGAATCGACTCACTGATTCATAACGCTCCGAAGCTTCATGATTCCGTGTTTTGAAATCGTCATCACTATGTAAGTCGTTATTTAGGGTGTTTTTGCGCACAGAAACTATTCTCGTCTTCATAAAGTTATTGTAGAGCCGCTGTAGTGAGATGGACTTTGTAACTTTAGTCTTTAGTGTCTTTTAAGGGTCTTGAGAGTGTAAAGTGCATTGAGCCAATGGAGGCCTTTCAGAGCATCAGATTTACACTAAAATATCTTCATTTGTGTCTGAAGATGAACGGAGGTCTGACGGGTGTCCAACCACATGAGGCTCAGTCATTAATGACACAATTTAAATTTTTGGGTGAACTAACCCTTTAAGCGCTCAGTTCACTCAGTTCTGTGTTCCGTGTCGTCTAACTTATGTGGCCATGTGGTCTGAGCTTCTCCTGTGTACTTTTGTGGATCATTATATTTAAAAAAAAATTAATTTGTCTTTGTGAGCCTTGCGTGACACTATTCATGCTAAACTAATTATTCCTGATTGGTCACCCATTGCTTACAAAAACAACAACAACTTATGAACCGTTTTGTTGTGCTATTACATTTCCATAATAACAATCAGTATTTCAAGGCAAGGCAAGTTTATTTGTATAGCACATTTCATACACAGTGGCAATTCAAAGTGCTTTACACAGAAATGAAATTAAAATATTCTTAAGTGAATTAAAACCGTTATAGCAGGAATGTAAAGAAATAAAAATAAAGATGAAATCCCCTATCTGGGGTGGAAGAAATGCATTTCAGATGCATATACACAACCGGTCAAAAGCTGGATCCCAATCCCATAAAAGTGGCAATGGGAGTGGAAAGTTCTGTGCGTGATCAAAAGAAAAGAGCCGGATCATTTCTATAATGATCAACACAATCTATCAACGGCAATGCAAATTAGTGTCTGCTCATGATTCCCTCGCACTTTGTAACAAATCCTTCCCTCGCGGGTCAAAATGACCCAAAGCCCTAAAATTATACTTTTCTTCAGAAAGCTTATTTCATTTCAGTTTGATAATATTTTTTTAAATTTTTTTCAATGCAATTTGAAAGTTTTTATTTTATTTACCTTTAAATCAATAGATTTTATTCATAAATAATAAATAAATAGTAATTTAAGCACATTCTTTCAACTTAATTTCAAAATAACTCACATTTTCATGCGTTACCCTTTTAATTCAGCTCAAAATACACTATATTGGCAAAAGTATTGGGACGCCTCGAAATCCCTGAGTTCAGGTGTTCAACCGCTTCATGGCCACAGGTGTATAACTCCAGCTCTAGGCCTGCAGACGCTTCTACACACATTAGAGAGAGAATGGGCCGCTCTCAGGAGCGTGTGTGTGTGTGTGTGTGTGTGTGTGTGGGCATGTTTTTGTGAAATATCAGGACACAAATGTGTATAATGTCATGGGTATTACAAAAAGAGGGTGAAATATGAGGACGTTCCCCATGTCCTTACTTTTCAAAATGCTTATAAATCACAGAACAAGTTTTTTTTCACAGAAAGTGAACTGCACAGTCTCCTGTGAGGGCTAGGTTTAGGGGCAGGGGCAGTGTGTGTGTGTGTGTGTGTGTGTGTGTGTTTGCTTCTACACACATTAGTGAGAGAATGGGCCGCTCTCAGGAGTGTGTGTGTGTGTGTGTGTGTGTTGGCTTCTACACACATTAGTGAGAGAATGGGCCGCTCTCAGGACTGTGTGTGTGTGTGTGTGTGTGTGTGTGTGTGTGTGTTTGCTTCTACACACATTAGTGAGAGAATGGGCCGCTCTCAGGACTGTGTGTGTGTGTGTGTGTGTGTGTGTGTTTGCTTCTACACACATTAGTGAGAGAATGGGCCGCTCTCAGGAGTGTGTGTGTGTGTGTGTGTGTGTGTGTTCGCTTCTACACACATTAGTGAGAGAATGGGCCGCTCTCAGGAGTGTGTGTGTGTGTGTGTGTGTTTGCTTCTACACACATTAGTGAGAGAATGGGCCGCTCTCAGGAGTGTGTGTGTGTGTGTGTGTGTGTGTGTGTGTGTGTTCGCTTCTACACACATTAGTGAGAGAATGGGCCGCTCTCAGGAGTGTGTGTGTGTGTGTGTGTGTGTGTGTTGGCTTCTACACACATTAGTGAGAGAATGGGCCGCTCTCAGGAGTGTGTGTGTGTGTGTGTGTGTGTGTGTGTGTGTGTGTGTGTGGCTTCTACACACATTAGTGAGAGAATGGGCCGCTCTCAGGAGTGTGTGTGTGTGTGTGTGTGTGTGTGTGTGTGTGTGTGTGTGTGTGTGTGTGTGTGTGTGTTGGCTTCTACACACATTAGTGATAGAATGGGCCGCTCTCAGGAGTGTGTGTGTGTGTGTGTGTGTGTGTTGGCTTCTACACACATTAGTGAGAGAATGGGCCGCTCTCAGGAGTGTGTGTGTGTGTGTGTGTGTGTGTGTGTTGGCTTCTACACACATTAGTGAGAGAATGGGCCGCTCTCAGGAGTGTGTGTGTGTGTGTGTGTGTGTGTGTGTGTGTTGGCTTCTACACACATTAGTGAGAGAATGGGCCGCTCTCAGGAGTGTGTGTGTGTGTGTGTGTGTGTGTGTGTGTGTGTTCGCTTCTACACACATTAGTGAGAGAATGGGCCGCTCTCAGGAGTGTGTGTGTGTGTGTGTGTGTGTGTGTGTGTGTGTTGGCTTCTACACACATTAGTGAGAGAATGGGCCGCTCTCAGGAGTGTGTGTGTGTGTGTGTGTGTGTGTGTGTGTGTGTTGGCTTCTACACACATTAGTGAGAGAATGGGCCGCTCTCAGGAGTGTGTGTGTGTGTGTGTGTGTGTGTGTGTGTGTGTGTGTGTGTGTGTGTGTGTGTGTGTGTGTGTGTGTGTGTGTGTGTTGGCTTCTACACACATTAGTGATAGAATGGGCCGCTCTCAGGAGTGTGTGTGTGTGTGTGTGTGTGTGTGTGTTGGCTTCTACACACATTAGTGAGAGAATGGGCCGCTCTCAGGAGCTCAGAGAACTCAAGCGTGGGGCCGTGATCGTTGGACGCCTGTGCAATAAGGCCAAATATTATACTAAATATTCCACGCTCAACTGTTAGTGGGATTATAACAAAGTGGAAGCCATTGGAAACAACAGCAACTCAGCCACAAAGAGCGGGGTCAGCTCATGCTGAGGGTCACAGAGCGGGGTCAGCTCATGCTGAGGGTCACAGAGCGGGGTCAGCTCATGCTGAGGGTCACAGAGCGGGGTCAGCGCATGCTGAGGGTCACAGAGCGGGGTCAGCTCATGCTGAGGGTCACAGAGCGGGGTCAGCTCATGCTGAGGGTCACAGAGCGGGGTCAGCGCATGCTGAGGGTCACAGAGCGGGGTCAGCTCATGCTGAGGGTCACAGAGCGGGGTCAGCACATGCTGAGGGTCACAGAGCGGGGTCAGCTCATGCTGAGGGTCACAGAGCGGGGTCAGCGCATGCTGAGGGTCACAGAGCGGGGTCAGCTCATGCTGAGGGTCACAGAGCGGGGTCAGCGCATGCTGAGGGTCACAGAGCGGGGTCAGCTCATGCTGAGGGTCACAGAGCGGGGTCAGCTCATGCTGAGGGTCACAGAGCGGGGTCAGCTCATGCTGAGGGTCACAGAGCGGGGTCAGCGCATGCTGAGGGTCACAGAGCGGGGTCAGCGCATGCTGAGGGTCACAGAGCGGGGTCAGCGCATGCTGAGGGTCACAGAAGTCGCCAACTTTCTGCAGAGTCAAGAGCTCAAACTTCTGTGGCCTTCAGATGATTAAGAATGGGATGGCGTTAAAGCTCATGTGCGTGTGAAGGCAGGCGTCACAACACTTTGCAATTTAGTGTATCTTATATTGGGTGTCTCTGCTGACCT
>JARQWZ010000784.1:420000-466858 GCA_033150135.1 Gobio occitaniae
GGTGTGTTGTGATTGGCGTTTGGGGAATGTCCCGCCCCTCACCATAACCGGCAGTTTCAACACACGACTAACTAACTCAACCAGGCCCCGCCCCTTTATTCTGCATATTAATGATTATAATGAGGAATATTGTGACGTGTTGGTTCCCGGTAGAAACTCAAGATGGAGGCGTTTGAGGAGCTCAGAAACACTGATATAGAGAAGAACTCCAAATAAAGCAACGGGACACACTAAAGAAAGATGAAAAGCACATAAGGTCCTTTTTGGAGCCAGACATCATGAAGCAAAGTCAAAAGATGCAAACCTCAAGCATGATCTGTTATTGTACTATTGAAATTCCTCTGTTGAATGACTGTGTCAAATTTCTTTGGATTGCAATTAGGTAAATTCCTCTTCCTGTCATTCCGATTCAATTTCCAATTCAACATCCGGCAGGGCGTGACCGATTCAATTCGTGAACTCAAAGGGACTCGGTTCATAAATAGTGCAGTTTTTTTTCTGGCACTGCAGAGTGAAGCAAGAGATATGAAGGAGAGAATGCATTTGAGGACACACGTTCACCATGTACGACCATGGCCTGAATTCAGGTCTTGTCCAATTTACGTGCTCAAATGTGAACCTTGCCACTTCTTGTACCTCCTTAGAATGTCTCCGTGCACTTCATCCATTCATGATCTTTGCCCTTGTTTAAAGCTTCATCTCATCAAAAGAGCTTTATATTCCTGACATGTGCCGTCCCTCTTAAAGCAGGGAACCAGGAGACAGCTCTGTCAGCTCAACCCCATGTGTGTTGCACGATATACAGGTACTAGAAAAGTGTTGCGATACCCTGCATTTTGTCTCTTAAATGATTTTAATGTCTAGTGTTTTGGTTTTGTTTAAGGTTCATGTTCATTGTCATGTGGTTCCCTGGTCTCTTGTTATGTTGTTATTGGTTGGTTTAAGCCACGTTTCCACCGTAGGAACTTTCCCCAGGAACTAGTTTAATGTAGCGTCCACACCGACGCAAATGACACGAATAAATCGCGCGAGGTAGGACGCTTGAACATTTTTTTTTTAGTTTACTCGCTTCATTTGCATGTGACATTCACTTCACAACAGACGCGAGTTTGCCTCATGGGAGGGGCTTCTGGGGTTGATCATGTGATCTGGTGTGTGTGGAGTTGATCATGTGATCTGGTGTGTGTGGAGTTGAACATGTGATCTGGTGTGTGTGGAGCTGAACATGTGATCTGGTGTGTGTGGAGTTGAACATGTTATCTGGTGTGTGTGGAGTTGAACATGTGATCTGGTGTGTGTGGAGCTGAACATGTGATCTGGTGTGTGTGGAGTTGATCATGTGATCTGGTGTGTGTGGAGCTGAACATGTGATCTGGTGTGTGTGGAGTTGAACATGTGATCTGGTGTGTGTGGAGCTGAACATGTGATCTGGTGTGTGTGGAGTTGAACATGTTATCTGGTGTGTGTGGAGTTGAACATGTGATCTGGTGTGTGTGGAGCTGAACATGTGATCTGGTGTGTGTGGAGTTGATCATGTGATCTGGTGTGTGTGGAGCTGAACATGTGATCTGGTGTGTGTGGAGTTGATCATGTGATCTGGTGTGTGTGTGTAGTTGAACATGTGATCTGGTGTGTGTGGAGCTGAACATGTGATCTGGTGTGTGTGGAGTTGAACATGTGATCTGGTGTGTGTGGAGCTGAACATGTGATCTGGTGTGTGTGGAGTTGAACATGTGATCTGGTGTGTGTGGAGCTGAACATGTGATCTGGTGTATGTGGAGTTGAACATGTGATCTGGTGTGTGTGGAGCTGAACATGTGATCTGGTGTGTGTGGAGTTGAACATGTTATCTGGTGTGTGTGTAGTTGAACATGTGATCTGGTGTGTGTGGAGCTGAACATGTGATCTGGTGTGCGTGGCGTTGAACATGTGATCTGGTGTGCGTGGAGTTGAACATGTGATCTGGTGTGTGTGGAGTTGATCATGTGATCTGGTGTGTGTAGAGTTGAACATGTGATCTGGTGTGTGTAGTTGAACATGTGATCTGGTGTGTGTGGAGTTGAACATGTGATCTGGTGTGTGTGAGTTGAACATGTGATCTGGTGTGTGTGGAGTTGAACGTGTGATCTGGTGTGTGTGGAGTTGATCATGTGATCTGGTGTGTGTGAGTTGAACATGTGATCTGGTGTGTGTGGAGCTGAACATGTGATCTGGTGTGTGTGGAGTTGAACATGTGATCTGGTGTGTGTGGAGTTGATCATGTGATCTGGTGTGTGTTGAGTTGAACATGTGATCTGGTGTGTGTGGAGCTGAACATGTGATCTGGTGTGTGTGGAGTTGAACATGTGATCTGGTGTGTGTGGAGCTGATCATGTGATCTGGTGTGTGTGGAGTTGAACATGTGATCTGGTGTGTGTGGAGCAGAACATGTGATCTGGTGTGTGTGGAGTTGAACATGTTATCTGGTGTGTGTGGAGCTGAACATGTGATCTGGTGTGTGTGTGGAGTTGATCATGTGATCTGGTGTGTGTGGAGCTGAACATGTGATCTGGTGTGTGTGGAGTTGAACATGTGATCTGGTGTGTGTGGAGCTGAACATGTGATCTGGTGTGTGTGGAGTTGAACATGTTATCTGGTGTGTGTGGAGCTGAACATGTGATCTGGTGTGTGTGGAGCTGAACATGTGATCTGGTGTGTGTGGAGTTGATCATGTGATCTGGTGTGTGTGGAGCTGAACATGTGATCTGGTGTGTGTGGAGTTGATCATGTGATCTGGTGTGTGTGTGTAGTTGAACATGTGATCTGGTGTGTGTGGAGCTGAACATGTGATCTGGTGTGTGTGGAGTTGAACATGTGATCTGGTGTGTGTGGAGCTGAACATGTGATCTGGTGTGTGTGGAGTTGAACATGTGATCTGGTGTGTGTGGAGCTGAACATGTGATCTGGTGTATGTGGAGTTGAACATGTGATCTGGTGTGTGTGGAGCTGAACATGTGATCTGGTGTGTGTGGAGTTGAACATGTTATCTGGTGTGTGTGTAGTTGAACATGTGATCTGGTGTGTGTGGAGCTGAATATGTGATCTGGTGTGTGTGGCGTTGAACATGTGATCTGGTGTGCGTGGAGTTGAACATGTGATCTGGTGTGTGTGGAGTTGATCATGTGATCTGGTGTGTGTAGAGTTGAACATGTGATCTGGTGTGTGTAGTTGAACGTGTGATCTGGTGTGTGTGGAGTTGAACATGTGATCTGGTGTGTGTGAGTTGAACATGTGATCTGGTGTGTGTGGAGTTGAACGTGTGATCTGGTGTGTGTGGAGTTGATCATGTGATCTGGTGTGTGTGAGTTGAACATGTGATCTGGTGTGTGTGGAGCTGAACATGTGATCTGGTGTGTGTGGAGTTGAACATGTGATCTGGTGTGTGTGGAGTTGATCATGTGATCTGGTGTGTGTGGAGTTGAACATGTGATCTGGTGTGTGTGGAGCTGAACATGTGATCTGGTGTGTGTGGAGTTGAACATGTGATCTGGTGTGTGTGGAGCTGATCATGTGATCTGGTGTGTGTGGAGTTGAACATGTGATCTGGTGTGTGTGGAGTTGAACATGTTATCTGGTGTGTGTGTAGTTGAACATGTGATCTGGTGTGTGTGGAGCTGAACATGTGATCTGGTGTGCGTGGCATTGAACATGTGATCTGGTGTGCGTGGAGTTGAACATGTGATCTGGTGTGTGTGGAGTTGATCATGTGATCTGGTGTGTGTAGAGTTGAACGTGATCTGGTGTGTGTGGAGCTGAACATGTGATCTGGTGTGTGTGGAGTTGAACATGTGATCTGGTGTGTGTGGAGTTGATCATGTGATCTGGTGTGTGTGGAGTTGAACATGTGATCTGGTGTGTGTGGAGCTGAACATGTGATCTGGTGTGTGTGGAGTTGAACATGTGATCTGGTGTGTGTGGAGCTGATCATGTGATCTGGTGTGTGTGGAGTTGAACATGTGATCTGGTGTGTGTGGAGCAGAACATGTGATCTGGTGTGTGTGGAGTTGAACATGTGATCTGGTGTGTGTGGAGCTGAACATGTGATCTGGTGTGCGTGGCATTGAACATGTGATCTGGTGTGTGTGGAGTTGATCATGTGATCTGGTGTGTGTAGAGTTGAACGTGATCTGGTGTGTGTGGAGTTGATCATGTGATCTGGGGTGTGTGGAGTTGAACGTGATCTGGTGTGTGTGGAGTTGATCATGTGATCTGATGTGTGTGGAGTTGAACATGTTATCTGGTGTGTGTGGAGTTGATCATGTGATCTGGTGTGTGTGGAGTTGAACGTGATCTGGTGTGTGTGGAGTTGATCATGTGATCTGGTGTGTGTGGAGTTGAACGT
Source organism: Gobio occitaniae (assembly GCA_033150135.1). Lineage (NCBI taxonomy): Eukaryota > Metazoa > Chordata > Actinopteri > Cypriniformes > Gobionidae > Gobio > Gobio occitaniae. The sequence continues at coordinate 424,382 of JARQWZ010000784.1, forward strand.
GATCTGGTGTGTGTGGAGTTGATCATGTGATCTGATGTGTGTGGAGTTGAACATGTTATCTGGTGTGTGTGCAGTTGATCATGTGATCTGGTGTGTGTGGAGTTGAACATGTGATCTGGTGTGTGTGGAGTTGAACATGTGATCTGGTGTGTGTGGAGCTGAACATGTGATCTGGTGTGTGTGGAGTTTAACATGTGATCTGGTGTGTGTGGAGTTGAACATGTGATCTGGTGTGTGTGTGGAGTTGAACATGTCATCTGGTGTGTGTGGAGCTGAACATGTGATCTGGTGTGTGTGGAGTTGATCATGTGATCTGCTGTGTGTGGAGTTGAACATGTGATCTGGTGTGTGTGGAGTTGATCATGTGATCTAGTGTGTGTGGAGTTGAACATGTGATCTGGTGTGTGTGGAGTTGATCATGTGATCTGGTGTGTGTGGAGTTGATCATGTGATCTGGTGTTTGTGGAGTTGAACATGTGATCTGGTGTGTGTGGAGCTGAACATGTGATCTGGTGTGTGTGGAGTTAATCATGTGATCTGGTGTGTGTGGAGTTGAACATGTGATCTGGTGTGTGTGGAGTTGATCATGTGATCTGGTGTGTGTGGAGTTGATCATGTGATCTGGTGTTTGTGGAGTTGAACATGTGATCTGGTGTGTGTGGAGTTGAACATGTGATCTGGTGTGTGTGGAGTTGAACGTGATCTGGTGTGTGTGGAGTTGAACATGTGATCTGGTGTGTGTGTGGAGTTGAACATGTGATCTCGTGTGTGTGGAGTTGAACATGTGATCTGGTGTGTGTGTGGAGTTGAACATGTGATCTCGCGTGTGTGGAGTTGAACATGTGATCTGGTGTGTGTGTGGAGTTGAACATGTGATCTTGTGTGTGTGTGGAGTTGAACATGTTATCTGGTGTGTGTGGAGTTGAACATGCAATCTGGTGTGTGTGTGTGTGGAGTTGAACATGTTATCTGGTGTGTGTGGAGTTGAACATGTGATCTGGTGTGTGTGGAGTTGAACATGTGATCTGGTGTGTGTGGAGTTGAACATGTGATCTGGTGTGTGTGGAGCTGAACATGTGATCTGGTGTGTGTGGAGTTGAACGTGATCTGGTGTGTGTGGAGTTGAACATGTGATCTGGTGTGTGTGGAGTTGAACGTGATCTGGTGTGTGTGGAGTTGAACATGTGATCTGGTGTGTGTGTGTGTGGAGTTGAACATGTGATCTGGTGTGTGTGGAGCTGAACATGTGATCTGGTGTGTGTGGAGCTGAACATGTGATCTGGTGTGTGTGGAGCTGAACATGTGATCTGGTGTGTGTGGAGCTGAACATGTGATCTGGTGTGTGTGGAGTTGAACGTGATCTGGTGTGTGTGGAGTTGAACATGTGATCTGGTGTGTGTGTGGAGTTGAACATGTGATCTCGTGTGTGTGGAGTTGAACATGTGATCTGGTGTGTGTGTGGAGTTGAACATGTGATCTGGTGTGTGTGTGGAGTTGAACACGTGATCTCGTGTGTGTGTGTGGAGTTGAACATGTTATCTGGTGTGTGTGGAGTTGAACATGCAATCTGGTGTGTGTGTGTGGAGTTGAACATGTTATCTGGTGTGTGTGGAGTTGAACATGTGATCTGGTGTGTGTGGAGTTGAACATGTGATCTGGTGTGTGTGGAGTTGAACATGTGATCTGGTGTGTGTGGAGCTGAACATGTGATCTGGTGTGTGTGGAGTTGAACGTGATCTGGTGTGTGTGGAGCTGAACATGTGATCTGGTGTGTGTGGAGCTGAACATGTGATCTGGTGTGTGTGGAGCTGAACATGTGATCTGGTGTGTGTGGAGCTGAACATGTGATCTGGTGTGTGTGGAGCTGAACATGTGATCTGGTGTGTGTGGAGCTGAACATGTGATCTGGTGTGTGTGGAGCTGAATATAGGTGTGTTCGACATCGGCTGCGGCTGGACGCAACTGATCGGCGAGAGTAGCCGCGTGCAGGCGGGGAGGAGCTGCAAACACAGACGTGAAGTCGGACACTTTCTGCTTCCCGCTGTGACGCTCGCGTTGTGTTTGCACACTTTATCAGCTGAAGTGAAATAAATGCAATATTTGGCAATACACAGATGTTTCAGAGACATTATTGTCATGTAATACTTTATGCACTGCTTAATACAGCGTGTGTTTTTACAAGAATAAAGTTCAACATATAAGCCTACACTATCAATGAAGCGGGGTCTATGTTTTTAATCAGTTATATTTTGATAAACATGACAATATAACATCGCGACTACATGAAAGGAGGTTTTTCTGTTATAAAAAACAGATTTGTGCGCATTAGTGGAGCTGAAGGTTTTAGAATAAACACGAAACACACGTGATCGCTGTCATGCGGTGAATCTGGCCAATCGTGGAACGGCTGTGTCGTCATCAGAGCCCGTGCAGGCTCATGCAGTCGCTCTCGAGAAACTGCACCGGCTGTAATCGCCGGCTGTTCTCGAATCGCTCTCGCGGCACTTTGTTGACATACGTCACTGTCACGTGGCGTCGGCGCTGCCTCAAGTCGGACAAAATTTCTAACCGGCATGCACTGCTTCAAGTCAGCCGCCGATCGGTCTGCGCATCGCTGGGTGAAGTCGAACAAGCCTCATGTGATCTGGTGTGTGTGGGGTTGAACATGTGAGCTGGTGTGTGTGGAGTTGAACATGTGTTCTGGTGTGTGTGGAGTTGAACATGTGATCTGGTGTGTGTGTGGAGCTGAACATGTGATCTGGTGTGTGTGGAGCTGAACATGTGATCTGGTGTGTGTGTGTGGAGCTGAACATGTGATCTGGTGTGTGTGTGGAGTTGAACATGTGATCTGGTGTGTGTGGAGTTGAACATGTGATCTGGTGTGTGTGTGGAGCTGAACATGTGATCTGGTGTGTGTGTGGAGCTGAACATGTGATCTGGTGTGTGTGGAGCTGAACATGTGATCTGGTGTGTGTGTGGAGCTGAACATGTGATCTGGTGTGTGTGGAGCTGAACATGTGATCTGGTGTGTGTGGAGTTGAACATGTGATCTGGTGTGTGTGGAGTTGAACATGTGATCTGGTGTGTGTGGAGTTGAACATGTGATCTGGTGTGTGTGGAGTTGAACATGTGATCTGGTGTCTGTGTGGAGCTGAACATGTGATCTGGTGTGTGTGGAGCTGAACATGTGATCTGGTGTGTGTGTGGAGCTGAACATGTGATCTGGTGTGTGTGGAGCTGAACATGTGATCTGGTATGTGTGGAGTTGAACATGTGATCTGGTGTGTGTGGAGCTGAACATGTGATCTGGTGTGTGTGGAGTTGAACATGTGATCTGGTGTATGTGTGGAGTTGAACATGTGATCTGGTGTGTGTGGAGCTGAACATGTGATCTGGTGTATGTGTGGAGTTGAACATGTGATCTGGTGTGTGTGGAGTTGAACATGTGATCTGGTGTGTGTGGAGTTGAACGTGATCTGGTGTGTGTGGAGTTGATCATGTGATCTGGTGTGTGTGGAGTTGAACATGTGATCTGGTGTGTGTGGAGTTGAACATGTGATCTGGTGTGTGTGTGGAGTTAATCATGTGATCTGGTGTGTGTGGAGTTGAACATGTGATCTGGTGTGTGTGGAGTTGAACATGTGATCTGGTGTGTGTGTGGAGTTGAACATGTGATCTCGTGTGTGTGGAGTTGAACATGTGATCTGGTGTGTGTGTGGAGTTGAACATGTGATCTCGCGTGTGTGGAGTTGAACATGTGATCTGGTGTGTGTGTGGAGTTGAACACGTGATCTCGTGTGTGTGGAGTTGAACATGTGATCTGGTGTGTGTGTGTGTGTGTGAGCTCCAGTGGATCAGCTCAGCTCATTAACCCGGTGAGAGCAGCCTTTCCTCGGCCAGTCCTTCTGCCGCTGGCTCTGATGTCTCTGTGGCGTCTCGAGCTATAATTCGTCTTGTAACGGCCGATCTTTGCTCTCATGGATCTATAATTCGTTCCCTGGCAAATCGTTTAGGCTGAGGGCAAAGAGAAGTTTCATTACTTTATATTTTTAGGCTATTTAACTTTACGTTACCGTTGTAGCCGACTAGCACTGACTCTGAATGTTTGACTGAATTGTTTGCTTTATTTCATGTGTAGCTTCTTATACCTTTTACTTATACTTTTGTATTATTGATCAAACATAAACTTGCATTTAACAAAAAGAGACTGGGTTGTGTTTCATGTCATTTAATGTTATCACAGTGATAATCATATGCACACTTGTCTGAACCAGAAATTAATATACAGATTTCCTCCTCATTGTTGTCACTACTAGAGCAAGCTCCTGATTGGTTAACCCAGCGCGAATATCCACCAAAGTTCAGATTTTTCAACTTGGGCGATTCGCGCGAATCACTCGTCAAATGCTCAATTTGCGCCATGTCATTCGGCAGAATTTCTATTCGCGTCTTTGCATTGACTTAACATGAAAGTCATTCGCTAAAATTCGTTACAATGGCGTATTTTTCTGTAGCTGTGTAATTATATGTCTGTATTTTCTGTTAAGTTAACTGAACAATAAGCTAGTAATTATGTTTAATTACTGCTGATTTTGCCGTTATAAATTGCTAAAATAGTGTAATAAAGGCAATTTGACCCCCTATTCTGAAGTGAACGTTTTATTCTGATTAATTTTGGCACTTATTGAATTATATTTAAGTTTATTAACCAGAATAAGCCAATAATTAAGCCTAACTACCATTAATACAGTACTAATAAAGGCAATTTGAGCCCCTATTCTAAAGTGAAAGTTTAATCCTCATTAATTATGGCAGACGAACGTGATCATCTCTGAGCTCAGCCATAACTTCCGGAGAGTGAGGTCAAATTAGATCGTGGTCATAGATGTATACGTAGATGCCTCATTCTACTGATCCGTGCAGGCACTAATGAGGCATCTACATATACATCTATGACCATGATCTAATTTGACCTCACTCTCTGGAAGTTATAGCGGAGCTCAGAGATGATCACGTTCGTCTGATAAGAGGTAAAATAATATCATAAATACTGCTGGGTTTCTCTCAGAAACTGATGGTTTGTCTAGATCAGACCCTTATTCATCATCTGGTGTCGTTTAAAGCCCTTTGAAGCTGCACCGAAACTGTCATTTGGATCTTGAACCGTTTGGAGCCCATTGAAGTCCATTATATGGAGAAAAACCCTGGAATGTTTTCATTAAAAATCTTAATTTCTTTTTGACTGCAGAAAGAAAGACATGGACATCTTGGATGACATGGAGGAGAGTAAATGATCAGCAAAAGTTTATTTAAAAGTGAACTAATCCTTTAAATGTCAGTTTACGTGTGATCAATAATAGCCATTATAAAAGTATGAGTAAAATGTTTAAAATAGGTGCTCTCTTTAAAAATAAACCACATGTTTGAGCTTTAAACAAGTACATTCTCACCTGAAAAAGTCTTAAAACTACAATTTGTGACACAATAGTAGTATTTTTAAATTATTAGGGTTTCTCATCACATCACTTTAGCATGTGACCGCAGCAAGCAGGCTCCTGATTGGTTAACGCGGCGCGAATAGATGCCAAAGTTCAGATTTTTCAACTCGGGCGTCAGACGCGAATTCTCTTCAAACGCGCAAATGCACAAAAAGCACAAAATAAAATCACTCACGCAAGACGGTCAATTCATGACTTTCACACGAACTGGACGCGCGAATGAAGTGAAATCGTGTCCATCGCGCTAAACGTGTCTATCCGCCGCTGGACCTCCAAACGTGCGTCAACGCGTCTTTACATTGACTTAAGGCGAGACACGGCAGGTGAAAACATCGTTTTTTTGTACTGTGGTCAATTTTGAGATTTTGGGCCAGTTTGCTCCCTTAACATGTAAGCTTTCATGTCAAAATAAAAAAAAATCAACATTACACATTTAGGTGGTTATTTCATTATATTTTGTCAACGTGCGCCTTTAGATTTCTACCCGAAATCATCAAAAGTTATTCTAGCGTGAACTCCTGTGCGTCTCCATTCACAGAAACATATCATGCTTGGTCTCATTATAAAGCTGTCAGTCTCACACACAGCGCTGGCTCATCCAAATACGGCCATTTCCTTTGTAGAACTAACCAACCGCGAAAGTTGTCGCTTCCTTGTGTATTCTCCACCTGAGAGAAAGTGCAGACAACGCCGAAATCAGCTCATAAACGCTCACAGAGAAGACTAAGTAGCAAAAGCTAGTAAAAAAAAAGTTAACAACAACAGATTAGACGACGAAACCCCGTCAGAATCAGATTCAAATAGTTATAGATGGACACACACAAACAGGCACAGCTCGTCTGCAGTGTGTGTGACTGTTGTGTGTGTTTGTTAAGGTAGTTCTCTTCAGATTAAGGCTATTGCTATTAATCATTTATTCATTTATCAGTTTCCATGTGTTTTATTTATATTATACACTACTGATATTAATGAGCTAAGTGTATATTTTGTTTGTAGGTTTGGGGGTTTCATAGAAATGTACGCAATTATGCAATATAAAACTTTAAAAGGCTGTTTTCTCAGAATGAGTTTCAGAGTCGGATTATCACTTCAGGAGCAACAGCTCTTCTAGTCTTGTACTGAACTATATTCTGAAGGCTTTTCCCGAGGGATTTGTTGATATCTCATTCCTATCCTGAGTTATAGGTCCTTTTACTCCAAAAAACATGGCGAAAATTGATTTTTTTAAAGGCTATTGTCAGTATTCTCTAATTTCCTAAAGCACACAATCAGATACCCAGAATCCCCTCTGTTAAAGCCCTCTCATCTAATATATCAACAAATACAACCAAGAATTTTAAACACGGTCCTTTCCAATTTCCAGATTGTGTTTTTGGAAATGTATGCAAATATTTAAGTATATAAGGCCTCATTTGCATATTAAAACATTAATTTACACAAAACTTGTAATACATTTTTTTGTTATATTTATGCCAGTAATAAACTGGAGAGATTTCACAGTGATATCTTGTCATTTAAAAAAAATTCCCTATTCACCTGTAGTGTCTCGCCTTAACATGGAAATCACTCGCTCCAGACGCTCTTCGGTGTGAACGCAGCATTAGGACGTTCACACTGACATGTGATTATTATTGCAATAAGAAGGAATGATGGGAATGGTCAGAAAGCAGGGCAGGAACATGCTGGACAAGTGAGTTTTTAGTTTTAGGGGGAAAAATGATAAAAACAACGAATAGTAGGGGAGAACCAGGGCGAAAGTAACACGGGACGAAAGTAACAACGCGATTTTCTCCGAGCCCTGAATACATTTGCATTTCAAGTTATGACAGCACGTTCAGCACACAACCCTTGATGGATCTGCCAAATATCATGTGATTCCGCCATCGTTTCCCGCGGTTAGGTCCGAAATGCAGTTTTCAAGTACGGCAAGTAAATTAATGAAGCGGTACTTTTTTTCTAATTACAAGTTGTGTTTCTCGTTTCATGTGTCACAGTGATGATCAATCTACGGGTTATTTAGTGCTGTTACACTCCCTGAAGCTTTGTCTTTTCAGAGTTACTTGTTACTTTTGTCCCGCTATTATATATATAATGCATATTATGCACATTTAATTTAATTAAATTTTTATATTGTTCATACTGTTGAAGAAAAAACGTATCAAATAGATTGACATTGCAAATAAAAAATATTCTAAACAATTCAAGTTTGTACTGTCATAATACATTTGAAACATTTGATGAACTTTAACATATAAAATGAAAATGTAATTTAATAATTTTTTTGCAAAGTTAAAGGACAAAATATGTTTGCAGTTACATATTAACAAGGTCATAGTCAGGTATGTTTAATAAAAACAAGAGTAGCACCAAAAAAAAAATCTAGCTTGTATTGTTGTGTTACTTTCGTCCCACCTGATGGGGTCAAAAGTAACAATGTGCAGCTTATGTTCAAAGTGAAATTATACTGTAGTCGTTCTACATTTGTACAAAATACCACCTGCTATTCATAGACCACACTTGTGAGTTATTGGCCACAGCAAAAATATATCTCAGTCTAAAACATTATCATTTAAAATTACGATTTTCTGAAAAATTGTACTTTCGTCCCTGCTCTCCCCTAAGGTCTGTCATATTCAATTACTTTTACTGTTTTTTTTGCCGTGGTATCGATTCAGTATCGGTATCGAGGTATTTTAGTCTGGTATTGTATGGTATCATGACAACACTAGTGTATTGCGTAACAAAACTAGGTCATGATGTAGTCTTTGTCTCTCTCTGTCAGGAACGGTTGTAGTTCTCCGATGATTGAAGCGTTCGCCCACCTGACATTCGGCAGCCGCAGGTCTTCCACTCTCTCTTCCCCTCGTTATGGGCTTACTCTGGGGGAAACGCAAAATGAAGCAATCATCTCAGATGGAGCATATCTCTCCACAGATCCCAGATTAGCATGAAGCGCGTAGCTGTATTTATAAACACAGACAAAAGCGGAGATTAATGAGTCGTGGAGGCGTCCCGCGGCGAGGGAAGCGAGTCGTTAGCGCTGCTCCAGCGGCTTCCTCCACAGGCCACCACACACTTCACACTCCTGCCGCACGCGCTTCATTACACGGGCGCGCAATCCTCTCGTGCAGACGCGGAGGAGAGTTACACTCAAACAAGTGTTTAAAACCGCCACCTGCCAAACTACACACTACTCATAGTTTCAGGTAGTTACAAAAGTTTATATTCGCTTATATAGGGAGAGCGGGGCATAAAGTAACACAGGGTTAAAACATTACACACGTGCCAGGCAATGTTAAAGGGTTAGTTCTAGTTACTTACCCTCATGACGTTGGACACACGTCAGACCTCCGTTCATCTTAAAGGGGTGGGGAAACACTCAGTTTCAGTCAGTCTCATGTCAATCTTGAGTACCTATAGAGTAGCATTGCATCCTGCATATCTCCGAAAAGTCTTTATTTTTATTATAATTATAAAAGGAAGATGCGCTGTTCCGAGTCTTTCCGAAAAAAGCTGTGCGGCTGGGGGCGTATCGTGTGGGCGGAGCTAAAGAATGTCGAGCGCGCGCCGCTGTTACTGTGTTGAGTGCGTCTGAAAGCTGCGTCATCCCTAAAAGCGGGGAAAAACTTTATTCAACATAAAAAATGGCTTTTAATCAGATACAGCCATACATCTATGATCCGGAATCAGACCCAGAGGCTGAAGTTGAACAGGAGCAGCAGCAAAAACGACTAGAGCAGGACGTCGACTATGTGGTATAAGTTACACTAACTATATAATATGTTTAGCGGCTTGTGTTATTGAGAACACCATGTCAAGCGCGAGTGTTACAATGTGTGTGTGTGTGTGTGTGTGTGTGTGTTTACGCGTGGTTTGTGTAGACATGATTTGTAGTAAGCGGACTGGTTTTGCGCGTCAGGCTAGTGTTTACATAGAAAGACATGGAATAGTAGCGCATTTGAATGAAGAAGCGCGCTTATTTAGTTCAACATATTTCCCCACTCTTTGTGTATTGTTGTTTGGAGTGCTTTTACAATACACAAACATACACATATAGTGGCCAGCTAAACAAATGTACACACTATACATCGCATGCTCCATTGATCAATACGTGATCATGTTTGGGCTACTTGATGGGCATAGGCAAAAACAGACATTTGAAGCAGTCAAACCTGCGGTTCCAACGTTGGGACCTTTATCGTTGGGACCTTTATCGTTGGGACCGCTCCATCCTTCAGTATTAGGCGATCTGAAAATCCGTCGTCGAACTGGGCCTTGTTTATAAAACAATCGGCACCGAAATGCAGGGAACATAAATATTTGCGTAACTCAGTTGCTGATCCGGTAAAGCAAATTCCATCTGTACGAGCCAGCGCTTTGATGGGCGTAGCCTATTGCTTTCACGCGCTCTCTCTCTCTCTCTCTCTCTCTCTCTCTCTCTCTCTCTCTCGCGCGCGCGCGCTCTTCCGGTAGAATTGTCCGTACGGCCCATACAAGGAAATTCCGCCCTGTTGACGTCAAGCGGACCCATGATCGAAAAAAACTTTCCGAAACTTATGACTAACAGGAAGTACTAATTTTGGCAAAGAAATACTCCCATCAAACGTCCACCTTAGCTTTTGAAACTGTGTCCATGTTTAGCATGGGAATCCAAGTCTTTAACAGTGCAAAAAGATCAGTATGCATGAAACAGCATTTCACCCCCCCTTTAACAGTGTAAATCAGTGTAAATCTGATGCTCTGAAAGGCCTCCATTGGCTCAATGCACTTTACACTCTCAAGACCCTTAAAAGACACTAAAGACTAAAGTTACAAAGTCCATCTCACTACAGCGGCTCTACAATAACTTTATGAAAAGATGAGAATAGTTTTTGTGCGCAAAAAAAAACCTAAATAACGACTTATATAGTGATGACGATTTCAAAACACGGCATCATGAAGCTTCGAAGCGTTATGAATCAGTGAGTCGATTCAGCGGTTCGGAGCGTTATGAATCAGTGAGTCAATTCAGCGGTTCAGAGCGTTATGAATCAGTGAGTCGATTCAGCGGTTCGGAGCGTTAAGAATCAGTGAGTCGATTCAGTGGTTCAGAGCGTTATGAATCAGTGAGTCGATTCAGCGGTTCGGAGCGTTATGAATCAGTGAGTCAATTCATGATTCGGATCGCGTGTCAAACCGCCAAACTGCTGAAATTTGGCGATCCAAACTGCTGAATCGACTCACTGATTCATAACGCTTCGAAGCTTCATGATGCCGTGTTTTGAAATCGTCATCACTATATAAGTCGTTATTTAGGGTTTTTTTGCGCACAAAAACTATTCTCGCCGATTCATAAAGTTATTGTAGAGCCGCTGTAGTGAGATGGACTTTGTAACTTTAGTCTTTAGTGCCTTTTAAGGGTCTTGAGAGTGTAAAGTGCATTGAGCCAATGGAGGCCTTTCAGAGCATCAGATTTACACTAAAATATCTTCATTTGTGTCTGAAGATGAACGGAGGTCTGACGGGTGTCCAACCACATGAGGCTCAGTCATTAATGACACAATTTACATTTTTCGGGTGAACTAACCCTTTAATTTTGACAGCAAATTTTTATTTAGTTTTAGTCATATTTTAGTCACCTGAATTGTTTTTAGTTTTAGTCTCCTAAAATCTAATGAGTTTTTATTTAAATTGTAATACATTAAGTATTTAAGCGTCACATAACCGACTGTCACTTGAACTGACATTTTGTTTTTGACATTAAAAATACACGAAAGAGCTCAATTCACTTTTTTGTTTGTTTTTTAAAAACATCTATATCGTTTTTATAACTCTGTATTTCTATTTTAGTTAGTAGGCCATATCAGGTTAAGCTAAAGCTTCAAATAAGTTAATTTCAGTTAGCATTTATTTAATTTCAAGTAATGAAGATTTTTTTAATGGTTTTAGTGAACTATTATAACCCTGATACTATATTGAATATGTGTCAAATACTGGCCTTTCCTCCTGACTATGAATTAAATGGGAATTAAATTAAATACAGTTTATTGTGTAACCAAAAATAAATATATAATGCGTGACTTTTAATTATAAACAAGCTCGAAATACACCAGGACTCTTATTTTGAAATGTCTGCGCCTCTATTGCAGTTGCAGCTGCTCATTCAAGTTCAGGAGATAAAATATGCGTTGTTACAACCGTCTAAAACATATTACTATATAAACATTTGACGTTTTTATTTGTTGACAAAAATAACAGTTGATTTTCGTTATAGTTTTTGTCATCCAACACTAGTTTTTATTTAGTTATTGTCTCGTTTTCATCAGTGAAAAAAGATTGTTGACGAAAATTATGACGAAATTTATTCGTCAACGAAATTAACAGGATGACCAAACGTCCGGTTACGTATGTAACCCTCGTTCCCTGAGGAGGGAACGGAGACGTACGTTAGTGACTAACGAATGGGGGTTTCGCTTAGAAGCCAATCATCTTCATTGTATTCAACAGCGCCCAATGGCAGTGCCAATGCCATGGGCATGCGGAATTTGCATGCGTAACTCCGCCCCACCTCGTGGGTATATAAGGAAGTACGCTGGCAACATCGCATTATGTTACTGCTGCAGGAGCCAAGACTGAACTCCGCGTTCCAGGCAGCACAGCTGAGGTGGCTAAGGAAACGTACGTCTCCGTTCCCTCCTCAGGGAACGAGGGTTACATACGTAACCGGACGTTCCCTTTCGTTCAGTCACTACGACGTACGTTAGTGACTAACGAATGGGGGAACCTGTAAAACAGCGCCACTCAGCTGTCATCCAGTGCCCTGCGTAAGTGTGAGATCCCGCCACTTAAGGCCCTAGGACTCCCACTTATCACAGGATACCAAGGTACACTGGGAAGCATATCCCAGTGAGGGAATGCCAAGATGCCTACCCGTGGGGAGGACTTAGAGAATACACATATGACCCGCTGTGGGCTGCATATGGAAGATCTCTAGGGTACCAGCCGAAGGTGGATTTTTAACCCTAGGTGCGGCAGGGACTTGCCAAGGGAAAGACACCTGCTCACTGAGGAGGCTTACGGTGGGAATACTCGTGTGGGGGTCGCCGGAGGGGAACCATGCACACGGAGCACCTGGCCGGACATGAGGGTCTGGGCTCGAAAGGGCAGACTGAACTGATGTCGGCGTCAGCAGTGCTGGAGGAGCTCAGGGCTCTCGGGGAGCTCACCTGAGGAAAATATCGCACGTATCCAGTCCTGGGAGTGGAATGGCGAGCAAGCGAAGACACCTGAGCCTGGCCCATTACCGGCCCCTCGGGGGGGCGAGTACCAAGTCGGACACTGGCTCCACTCGGAGATTGTAGAATCTGGCGAATGTGTTGGGTGTCGCCCAGCCTGCAGCTCTGCAGATGTCTGTTAGCGAGGCGCCATGCGCTAGAGCCCAAGAGGAGGCCACACTCCGGGTGGAGTGTGCCCTCACACCAAGGGGACATGGTCGACCTTGCTGCTGGTAAGCCAAAACAATGGTGTCCACCACCCAGTGAGACAACCTCTGCTTTGAGAGAGCACTTCCCTTCCGCTCTCCACCATAACAGACAAAGAGCTGGTCTGAGGTCCTGAAACACTGCGTCTTGTCTACGTAAGCGCGGAGAGCGCGTACTGGACAGAGCAATGCCAAGGCTGGGTCTGCCTCCTCCAAAGGCAGCGCTTGCAGGTTCACCACCTGATCTCGGAACGGAGTGGTAGGAACCTTGGGCACATATCCGGGCCGGGGTCTCAGGATCACGTGAGAGTTAGCCGGCCCGAACTCGAGGCACGCTTCGTCAACCAAAAATGCTTGCAGGTCCCCGACCCTCTTAAGCGAGGCCAATGCGGTCAGCAGAGCCGTCTTCATAGACAAGAACTTAATCTCGGCCGACCGCAAAGGCTCAAAGGGAGGCCTCTGCAGAGCACTTAAGACTACTGAGAGGTCCCAAGAGGGAACGAGAGGAGAGCGAGGAGGATTCAGTCTCCTCGCTCCCCTCAGGAACCTGATGACCAGGTCGTGCTGACTTACCTTTTTGTCTCCCAGGAGATCGTGGTAGGCAGATATTGCGGCCACGTAAACTTTAAGGGTGGAGGGAGACAGCCTTCGCTCCACCCCCTCCTGGAGAAACGATAGCACGGACCCGATCGGGCATTTCCAGGGGTCTTCTTGGCAGGAAGAGCACCATGTGACGAAGAGGTTCCACTTCAACGCGTAGAGACGTCGTGTAGACTCAGCTCTAGCGGAAGTGATGGTAGCGACCACCGCAGGTGGAAGGCTACTCAAACCTGCCGTGTCCCATCCAGAAGCCACACGTGGAGCTTCCAGAACGCTGGACGTGGGTGCCAAAAGGTGCCCCGTCTCTGAGTCAGGAGGTCCGGTCTCAGAGGAATAGGCCAGGGAGGGGCTGTCGCAAGGAGTAAGAGTTCGGGGAACCAGGTCTGGCCGTGCCAGTACGGGGCGACTAAAATGACCTGCTCCTTGTCCTCCCTGATCTTGCACAGTACCCGTGCAAGAAGGCTCACTGGGGGAAACGCATACTTGCGTAGCCCTGACGGCCAGCTGTGCGCCAGTGCATCCGTGCCGAGGGTGCCCTCGGTCAGGGAATAATACAGGGAGCAATGGGAAGAGTTCTGGGAGGCAAACAGATCTACCTGTGCGTCGCCGAACCGTTCCCATATCAGCTGGACCGTCTGGGGGTGGAGTCTCCATTCTCCGGGGAGAGGCTGAAACCGTGAGAGCTCGTCGGCTGCACAGTTCAGGTCTCCCGGGATGTGGACAGCACGAAGGGACCTCAGGCGCTTCTGACTCCACAAAACGAGATGGCGGGCGAGTTGAGACATACGGCGGGAGCGTAGACCGCCCTGGTGGTTGATGTACGCTACTACGGCCGTGTTGTCTGTCCTGACTAGCACATGTTGACCCCTCAGCAACGCTCGGAAGCGGTGCAGGGCGAACCGTACAGCCAGTAACTCGAGGCAATTGACATGCAGAAGACGCTGGGGTCCTGTCCAGGAGCCCGCGGCTGCTTGTCCATTGCACATGGCACCCCAGCCCGTGGATGATGCATCTGTTGTCACAACAATATGCCTGGAAGCTCGTTCTAAGGACACTCCGGTCCGTAGAAACTTGAGGTTCGACCACGGGGTGAGTGTCTGTAAGCAGGCCCGAGTCACTTGTACCCGGAGCGTGCCCGACCGCCATGCCCATCTCGGGACTCGATCGCGTAGCCAGTGCTGAAGCGGTCTCATATGAAGCAATCCGAGCGGCGTTACCGCGGCTGCAGATGCCATATGCCCCAGGAGCCTCTGAAAATGTTTCAGTGGAACCGCACTCTGGCCCTCGACTAGTCGAAGGGCAGTCAGCAGAGACTGCGCGCGCTCGCTCGAAAGCTGCGCGCACATGGCGACCGAGTCGATATCCATACCGAGAAAAGAGATCCTCTGCGCGGGGCAAAGTTTGCTCTTCTCCCAGTTGACCCGAAGGCCCAGACGGGCTAGGTGATGGAGCACCAGATCTCTGTGTCCGCAAACCTGCTCTCGAGAGGGACCCAATATGAGCCAGTCGTCGAGGTAATTCAGGATGCGGACCCCGTGCTGCCGAAGGGGCGCAAGGGCTGCCTCGGCAATCTTCGTAAAGACGCGAGGGGACAGAGATAGCCCGAATGGTAGAACCGCGTACTGATATGCCCGCCCCTCGAAAGCAAACCGTAGGAACGGTCTGTGTCGAGGCAAAATGGAGACATGGAAGTAGGCGTCCTTCAGGTCGATCGCTGCAAACCAATCGTGTGGACGAACGCATTCGAAAAGGCGTTTCGCTGTCAACATCTTGAACGGAAACCGGTGAAGGTAACGGTTCAAGATGCGCAGGTCCAGGATTGGCCGTAGCCCACCGGTCTTTTTGGGTACAATGAAGTACGGGCTGTAAAACCCGTAATTCATCTCGGCTGGAGGGACAGGTTCGATCGCACCCTTCGCCAGTAGGGTGGCAATCTCCGCTCGCATGACGGGGGCGTTGGCCCCGATCATGGTGGAACGGACTCCCTGGAAGCAGGGAGGAACCTGTGCGAACTGAATCGCATAGCCGCGCCTGACGGTCCGCTCGACCCAGCGGGACAGCCCTGGAAGCTGAAGCCAGACATCCAGAAACTGCACCAGCGGGGTCATACGGTGTACAGACGTACCCGGTGTGGGCTTGCAGCGATGCAGCGTCACCGGCCCGGACATGGGAGGCTGAGGGGCGTCCCGGTGCGGGGGCACGGTTGACAGCTGCGTCCTGACAGAGGAGACCAGGGAAGGACGCGCGTTCCACTGGGGTCTGCTCTGCCAGGAGGCTGGCGACAGAGTGGGATGCGAGTGGCGGGACCCGTGGGTGGCGCGCACCGTCATCACCGGACTCTGTGGGCTCAGGGATGGGAGTGTTAATTCTTTCTTTGACCAACATAGGGTGCTGCTGACCCGGGGGCCAGCAGCTGAACAAAGGATTCTCCCCCGGCCCTCCACCGGGGGAAGGAGTGGTCCTGCCACCATCTCCTTGAAAGAATTTCCCATCCCTGAGCCGTCCGTCTCAGGAGCGCCGCTTGGCCTGGCGTTTAGCGGGGCGCGGGGGCGGCCTGAGGGGACTTGGACGCCTTCCTACGGCTTCCTCCGCGACCCGGCCCGGGTGAAGGCTGCTGCTTGGACCGGGTGGGAGGGGCGGGAGCCTTAGGAGGGCGTCCTCGGCGTGGAGCAGACTGAGTTGACTGCGCCGGCGGCGGGGTGGAGGCAGCAGCTGGCCGCCGGGGCAGTACGTGCTTGATAGCCTCAGTCTGCTTCTGGGCGATTGAGAACTGTTGGGCGAAGTCCTCAACCGCCCCGCCGAAGAGGCCGGCCTGGGATATGGGGGCATCGAGGAACCGGGTTCGCTCGGTGTCCCGCATATCGGCCAGGTTCAGCCACAGATGACGCTCCTGGACCACATTTGTGGACATCACTTGACCCAGGGAGCGTGCGGTCACCTTCGTCGCCCGGAGAGCGAGGTCGGTGGCGGCACGCAGCTCATTTAAGAGCCCCGGATCAACTCCACCCTCGTGCATGTCCTTGAGGATCCTGGCCTGGTAGACCTGAAGGATCGCCATGGCATGCAGCGAGGCGGCAGCCTGCCCCGCGGCTCTGTGCGATTTCGACACCAAGGTTGATGTGAATCGACAGGCTTTGGAGGGGTGCTTAGGGTCGCCACGCCAGGTTGAAGCGCTCTGAGGACACAGTTGCATCGCAACAGAACGTTCAACTGGAGGGACCCCAGTGTACCCTTTAGCTGCCGCCCCATCGAGGACGGAGAAGGCGGAGGAAGTCAGTGAACGGTCACGGGAAGACAACGGGGACTTCCAGGACCGCGTGAGTTCCTCATGCAGCTCGGGAAAGAAAGGTATTGAGGGCAAGGACTGACGGGTGTCAGCGCGAGCCCCCAAAAACCAATCATCGAGCCTTGAGCGTTTGGGACAGGGTGGAGGGTTCCACTCGATCCCTAAACTCGCGGCTGCCCGAGACAACATGGCTGTCAGCTCTGGATCTGACTCGGGCAATGCTGGCACACCCGAGGGCGGCAGCACAGCCGAGTCATCATCTCCAGAGGACTCGAGCCCACCTTGTGATGCGGTGATCGACATCGCATCCTCCTCTGGAGCGCCAAACGAGATGCGCGGGGGGGCCGGAGCCGGCCCCGCGATCTGCGTCTGATCACTCGCGGGTTGCAATGTGCAAGACGGGGGTGTGGCCCGAGGCATGAGCGTCGGGGCTTTGTTCCACACCGTGACCGTCAAGTCACCCTGACCACCAGCCGAAGTACTGGGCCTCTGGGACTCAGTAGATCGGGGTGTGGTAGAGGGGACTCTCACTTCAGAACGAAGGTCATGGAGTCTTGACCGCAACATTGCGATGGTCATGTTCCCGCAGTGAGAACATGACGCATCCACGAACGCTGTCTGAGCATGCTGAAAGCCCAAACATACCAGACAGTGCTCGTGCCCATCAAAGGAGGAAAGCAACCGACCACACCCAGAAGTACACGGACGAGACATCCTGAAAAGGACGCGTCACGTGCAAGCTCTTTTATGAGAGGAAAGCCTCGCAGAGAACGCCGAAGCGCCCAGGGACCAACACACCAGCTGTCGGCAGACCACTGCGCAGATCAGCAGAGCAGGAAGTATGAAGATCACTGGAACGCGCCGTAACACCAACGCCTCTGGAAAGCTGCTCGTCTCGAAAAGCTGTCGAAGACTCAGATCAGGCTTGTAGGAGTGAAGAGATCCTCTTGGCTCCAAAGCAGAAACATAATGCGATGTTGCCAGCGTACTTCCTTATATACCCACGAGGTGGGGCGGAGTTACGCATGCAAATTCCGCATGCCCATGGCATTGGCACTGCCATTGGGCGCTGTTGAATACAATGAAGATGATTGGCTTCTAAGCGAAACCCCCATTCGTTAGTCACTAACGTACGTCGTAGTGACTGAACGAAAGGGAACTTACTGTATTTGGGTCAGTGACATGACATGTATTTTTTGTGTCCGAATTCATTTTTTCCTAAAAAGATTTTTTATAAATACATGCCATATATCAAATTGATCTACAATATTTCCTTTATGAGAAACCCTTTTCATTTTTTTAAAATTCAATCGACTTTTTGAGGTGTTTGAAAGACCAAAAATGTCAGGTGGTGCGACTCTCCGAACGTACAAGCAGAAAACAAAACGGCAATAAAAAGGTTAATTTCCCAGGTAAAATTCTTAATCACATAGTTGATTTTACGTTAAATTCCTTATAAATGAGGGAAAATAGTCCCATTTCAAAACTATCCAATTACTCAAAAAAATTGTCCGAAAAATTGACTTCTCCAAATGTCAGGGAGAGCGACCGACATAAAAATGACATTTTATGCAATTTTACTTTTTTTTATTTTTCACTTTAAGAAAACCATGTGACAGCATATGACATCACACAGAAGACCCCAGAGGACCCCTTTGATGCAATATTTGTCACCCCCCCCCATAAATATAAGATCATTTGACATTTTTGAGTTATGATGAGGTTGAGTCAACTTATCATGTCAGGTGGGATGACCCCTGGAAAACTTTGAAAATGTGTTGTTATAATAAAAATGTGTATTTGATTTTTTTTTTTTAAATATGTATAACCTTGAGTACATGGTCAAACATTTGTATAGGTGTCCAAGTTAACGCCTGTTAGATTTGAATTGAGTTTGAAATGTCAGGTGGTGCGACCAGCAAAATTACATTTAAAACTATCAATTCCCACTGCAATTGCAAAATGAAGTAAGAAATATAACTATAAACCATTATGTAATGTAAAAAAATATTTTTTTACAGTTATAAACAAAACATAAAAACTCCTTATGGAAAATTGGGTGTTTGTCGGTTTATATGAATTGGACAAAAAGGGCAATACATAAAGAAATGGAAAGGGAATTTACCATGTCACATGCATTTTAGACACTACAATTATTCATATGTACAGTATATTGCATATGTATATTATTTTAAATGAATATATGGTCACAGTACCTGACATTTTCTGGGTGGTAAAATCAGAAATCTTGTTTAATAATGAATTAATGCGGTCTTGAAAGCTGGAAAAAAAAAACAATATGAATCAACACCATACATAAAAATACATTTTAAAACTGGTTTGCTTACAATTATAATTTTTTATTTGTCATTGACCCATTTACAAGTTGCCATATCAACAGAAAAAATGGCGCCAAAATTCAAAAAGCATTGGGAGATATCACTGAACATTTATAAGTTCTTACTGAAGTTCATTTTTCCTCTCTGTTTTTTGTGTTTATTTAAAATGAGACAAATCTGATGTTATTTCTATATGAAGCGCCTGACAAAACCCAAGCTTCACATCTAGAGTGCAGGATATGCTCATTTTATTTGGTCATTCAGATTTTCGGCTAAACTGACAGATGTAGCATCACTACATTTAGTTACACATGCATGACGCATTTGAAGACTTCACAAATTCTGCTCAAGCAAAAGTTATGTTTTGCAAGAAGAAGGTGAAACTCCTGATACAAACGAGTAGAGATCCTGGCAGCCCTGATTACTGTCTGCTCTGATTAGACCCTGTGTTTCGACCCTGATTGCACCTTGAGAAGTTTGATAGGCTGCAGAAAAGTTATGCTTCATGCGCACACATAATCAGAGAAATCATTCGAAAAACAATGTTGATAATGTGAACGCTGTCAATGAATTTCTCGCACATGAACCAATGCTCACTGATGCCTGGCAACTGCTCTCTTCTGAGGTTTTCTGAGAAGAAAAAGAACTAATTAACTGAAAATAGAATTAGAGCTTATTATGACAAATAATACTGAGCTCTAACCAAGTACGATAAATCTTTTGCATGTTAATCCACGACACTGACTACATTTCAACATAGGTTCATTGGGGGGGTGGAGTGCATCTACCTACATTTTTAACCCTTAATCGGCCCTTGGGCTCCAGCTGACCCCACTGGACTTTCCCTCCATTTTTAAAAAGTGTTCCCTTCATCTCAAGGCCATGAGACTCTGTGACTTTTCCTAAATAATCTAATCTAAACATGCACAACAAATCTGGGCTTGATTTGGTTGTTCTAAAGGTGTGTAAAAAATTTTTTTTTACTGTTTAAGTCCCTCTGGGTCACTTTTTGTGTCAAAAAAATTAACTACATCCAGTATCAATTTGAAAATGTCTACATTTACATCAAGGTCTGGTCCTAGAGCATAAACACAAAGTAGAACGAACTTTCTGTCTCACACACACACACACACACACAAACACAAACACACACGTGTGTGACTGCAACCGAGAGCATTTTTATAGAAACTGGCAAATAAAATCAACAAAACTGGCATAAATCTGAAAAAATTCCATACATAAATGAAGGACAAATACTAGAGCACAAATGCAACATGGAACAATCATGAGAAAGAGAGGGAAAAGGGCAAATAAAAGAAAGATGAAAGGCAGCATAACGTCCCTCTGGACCTCTAGTGGATAATGTGCTCATTGCACTCTTTCTCTTTAACTATAATTCCTAAAGTTTTTCCACAAACCTACAGATGGCGGTTTTCTATCCCTAACACATAGAGCAATGTCCAAAAACTATTTAAATTTAAGATCATCATTGTGATTTCAAGTGATTTTTTCATAAAAAAATAATTTTTAATGAGCAAATTTATGACATAGTTAAGTATTTGTGCAGTAAATAGGTAAAAAACTACCAAATACCCTCAAAAACACAGCATAAATGTATAGTTGAGAAGTAAATAAAAAAAATTATATATATAGTTTTCCATGTAAAAAATGTATATTTCCTTATGCAATCGCTCTGTAAAAGTTTGGGGTCTATCTGAGCCCAAGGGACTCAAACGTAATCCCTACTTGAGGGACGATTAGGGGGTTAACGCCATCCACAAAAATTATGATTACAGGGTCGGATTAATAATTAATAAAGTCTGATTCTGGGTGTACAGCACTTTGGTCAACTTCTTTTGTATTAAATTAACTTGGCATTGACTTATTTTCATACAGTTGCTTGCACAGTTCCTCCAAGTTACGACCTTGATGCACTTTTACCATAATGCATGAATTATAAACTAATACATCTTGACATTTGCATTACATAAGCAACTTTTTGCCATTGAAAAGTGTCCCAATCACCCTGAATCCCCCATATATTTATATTTATTGCATTAAACCACAGCCTTTGTGATATTATAATTACACTAAGCCATATTGTGATTTCGGTTTGATTTCGATTAATCACGCAGCTCTGGCGTACACACAACAAGCATCATAATAAAACACTGGCAAGATTGTTTCGGATAAAACTTTTATTGGCACTCACTTTGAAAGTGTTAAAACCTGCAAGAAACAACGTAATATTTTGCCGAAATGTCGCCACAAGCCTGTTCTGGGTTGGTACATTGGACCATGTACAGTGCCCTCCACTAATATTGGCACTGCTGGTAAATATGATCAAATATGAAAAAAAAAAAAAAAAAAAAAAAAAAAAAAAAAAACACAAAATTCTAATCTTTCATTGGAGGCAAAAGAATGGAAAGTCGGGGGAAACTCACATTATGAAATAAATGTTTGTCTCCAATGCATGTGTGCCACAATTATTAGCACCCCTAGAAATTCTTATGAGTAAAATATCTCTGAAGTATATTCCCATTAATATGTACATGTTTTAGCTCACCAGGGTGACTATGAGCATAAATTGGCTATTCCACAGGACTATAAATATGAGGAAACTAGGCATGTGCCGGTATCAAATTTTCATGTTGCGATTAATTGCTGAAGTTTTTATCACGGTATACGGTATTATCACGATATTTAAAAAAAAGTTGCAAAAAAAGTGTTGTCATACTATAACAGGTTTAAAAACTTTCTTATAACAAAAGAACCAAACATTTAAATACAATAAAGCAATACACAAAAATGTATAAAGTAAACAAATATTTGAAACAGATTAAAGTGCTAAATAATTATAAAGAACAATAGGTAACACTTTACAATAATGTCTCGCCAGTTAATGCATTAACATTAACAAAGAGCGAATAGCTACATTTTTACAGAAGTTATTCTTCTTTGATAATGTTAGTTTAAAAAAGCAACTGTTAGTGTAAGCTCAGGTCCATTAAATAATACAGTTACAACTTTTGATTTTAATAATGTGTTATTAAATGCTGAAATGTACATTTAACTAAGATTAATACATGCTTTAGAAGTATTTTTCATTGTCAGTTTGGTAATGAATGAACTAATGTTAAATAATGGAGCCATATTGTAAAGTGTATGATTGAACAACAGTCAGAACATATTCAAACAATATCTAGGGCATGTAATTTAAAACTAAAAAAAAAAAAATTAAGTTTGAAAATGACTTTAAGTCTTTAAGTATTAGGTTATGTGATGACGAGCACCGGACTGTGGTTACTGGGGAAACGGCTGTATTTCTGCTGTTCCATCAGCGCCCTCTGCTGTCTGAAAGTGAATGTGCACTTCAGTGCTTCTTCACGCCTTCCGCCATGTGCTCGGCTCATGAACGGTCTGTTTACATCAGTGCGCGTTCCTCTTTGACGCGTTGTTCATTTTAAACGGTTGATGGGTAAAGTATTCTTAAAATACATTCTAAAAATCTGAATAATTCGTAATAAATAATTATTCACGGTATTTTGAAGTGCCCACGATAACAATATTGTGCATGTTCATTATTGCGGTATATCGAATTACCGTTTACCGGCACATGTCTAGAGGAAACACAAAGGCCAAACTCCCTCAGTCATCATCACAATGTGTAAAAGCACAGGATATAGTTCTGATTGCCAAAGATTGTTGAGCTTCACACAACAGAAGGTGTGTAAGAAATCAGCGAAAGCACTGAACATCCCCTTTTACACCATCAGGGCAATAACTCAGAAGTTCAATCCACTAAAGATGTTCTGAATCTGGAAGAGGACGTTGTGTGTATATCGTCCTAATGCACGAGAGGAGGAGCGTTTGAGTGGACAAAGACTCTCCAAGGGTCAGAGATTGAGAATCACAGAGATTAGTTGAGTCTTAGAGAGAGGACAGGGTCTCAAACTGCTCCTACATCACCACATGTTGTTCAGGAGGGTTTGAAGAACAATCCTCCTCGCTCATCCAGAAACAAACTCCAACATATTCACTGGTCAGACACGACTGGAGCTTCAGGCGGACCTGCTTCTGTGGTCAGATGAAGCTAAATCAAGAGCTTTTTGGAAGCAACCCCACACAGGGATATAAAGCAGCCCATGGCCACGGTTAAACACTCCACTGGATCTTTAATGCTGGGGCTTGTTTTTTTGGTGGAGGTCCTGGACTTCTTGTTCAGACACAGTTGAAGCTTCTGCCATGGCCGTCCCAGTCCCTGACCTGAACCCTATAGAGAACGAGTGATGAGCTGAAGAGAAGAGCTGGACTCTGGCGGATCTGGAGAGATTCTGTATGAAGGAATGGACTCTGATGTCCAAACTCATCAGGCATTAGAGGAGAAGACTCAGAGCTGGTGTCTTGGGGAAAGGACGTTACAAGAATGGGGTGGCAATAATTGTGGCCAATGCACTCTAAAAAATGCTGAGTTAAAAATAACCCAAGTTGGGTTGAAAATGGACTAACCCAGCAATTGGGTTGTTTTAACCCAGCGGTTGGGTTAAATGTTTGCTTAAAACAACCCAATTGCTGGGTTAATCAATTTTCAACCCAACTTGGGTTATTTTTAACCCAGCATTTTTAGAGTGTGTGAACTATTTCTTTCACAATGTGTGTTTCCCCGCACTTTCAATTGTTTTACTTCAATGAAAGGTTAGAATTTTGTGGTTTGTTTTGAATGAAAACAAAAGGATAAACAATGCAGATTTACTTTTGCTCATATTCAACAACACTCTAAAAAATGCTGGGTTAAAAACAACCCACGTTGGGTTGAAAATGGACAAACCCAGCAATTGGGTTGTTTTAACCCAGCAGTTGGGTTAACCCTCTGGTGCTCTTTGTTTAGGGGTTGCATTGGCTGTCTTCCCGGTCAGAAGTGACCGGACACATAAAAATTAAACTTCCTCCACCCCAGTAAAACCAATGCAATATTGTTTGTTCAATAATATTTTCTCTTTTTAATTTTGTATTTTGAGATTATTTGATGGTATTTTTTTTTTATATTTATGCAATGATTATGGTCTATTTTTGCCATTGAAAATTATACAAAATGTTTTCAAATTATACAAAAATTTGTTTTTAATTATTGCAGTATTTCAGGTTAAAATAGAGACTAGGCCTTCAAAATATATATTTTTTTGAAGGCAGATTAGCCCCTCTTTTGGAATTATTTAGGAAATCCTGCAACCATGGGTGTAATCACTAGAGATCTCTATGGAGAGGCTTGAGAATTCACTAGTTTTGAACACATTTAATTTTTTTTTTTTTATGGATTTGAATATATATATTTAAAAAACCTCAAAGACTATTTATCATAAAGTTTTAGATATTTTTTGTTGTTGCACAAGTGGGAGTATTTTTTACGACTCCTTAGCATGCTCGAATCATGCCCTCAATTTTTTTTGAGTTTACATACCTAATGCTAGAGAAGTCACCAAGTTTTATATCATTCTCATGAAGCTGTGATTTTTTTAAATTCCAAATGTGGTTCATAGGTTCAGTTTTTCATAGGTGTGTGTGTGTGTATATGTGTGTGTGTGTGTGAGTGGATGTGTCAATACCACACTCTTGATGTTTAAGAGTGTCACCCCTTTACTACTGTGTACTTTTTTCAGCATTGTGGCAGATTTGTAGATTGTACACACAAATATTCAGTGAATTCATTTATGACCGAAGACAATGAACGCTACTTTTTTTTTTAACGACCAATTAGCATGCTCGAATCATGACCCCAATTTGTTTGTGTGTTTACATACCTAATGCTAGAAAAGTCACCAACTTTCATATCATTCCGATGAAGCTGTGATTTTTAACATTTCAAAACAGAAAATGCTTCAGAAATGACAGAAGAGCACCAGAGGGTTAAATGTTTGCTTAAAACAACTGAAACCCTGTTTTTTTAGAGTGAAGGAAGTCAATATTAGTGGAGGGCACTGTATATTAAACATTAAGCATAGGTAAGGCTCAATATAAGATGAAAGGGTCATGGGCGTCAGTTTGGTTTGAAATGTGCTGGGGACAGAGACGCATTCAGAAGTGCATTTTCAGAAGTGCTGGGTAAATTTTTTTTTCTCTTTCGCGCAGGTCATGTTTTGAAAGACTATGTCCTGCAGCTTACTAATGTAAATAAATAAAAATATCAGATGAGAGACATATTGCGGGTCTTATAGCCTATCTTACTCATGCCGACGAAAGCGCCCCGCGAATTCTTTAATATTTTTCATTTTTGCAATTTTTTTTACCACTTCATTATCAGAGTCCCACTGGAGCCCGTGTTTTTTTTTATCCTCCCTATTACACATTAGTTACAGCCATTAAAATAGTTCAGTTTTGTTTTTAATGTCAAAGTAGATATATTTCGTTTTGTTTCTTTATTAAGTTAATTTAGAAAAATGATTAAAGCATTTAATGTTTGTTAAACTAAAGTTTTTGCTTTTTAAAGTGACGACCAAGCGGCCAGCGGCCGACAGTGAGTTAACCCAACACTTTAGCCTCTGAAATCAACACTTGACTTGTCTTGCTTATTAAATCCATAAAAAACACTTAAAGCATCGTTTAAACGTTTAGCCTATTATCACCACCATCACAGTAAAAAGGCATTTTTGACAAGATGAGGCAGGCAGATCGTAACGGCGCGCGCAAACAAAACGGGCTACACAATCTAAACAAATAATTAAAAATAAAAAACATGCTGGTTGTCTTACCTTAGGCTACACCTCTCCGCGAAATGAATATATGTCTGATCTTCAATTCCCGTGCTATATGCACATTTAACGGAGTTCATGTCAACGAAATCAACCGATATGAGTATTTTATTCATCAGCTCTTTTCAACATCAAAGACCGCATTATGAGAACGAGCGACCTAAACACTGGTAAGAGCCTTTAGTCTCATTCATTTTAATAAAGATGATTGTGCTTTTGAGCATCTAAAACTTAGCTTATTTTCAGTTTCACTTGTGGCAGTTTGCGTGTTGGCTTGCTTTACTCATTTGCGGCGATGCGTGTTGCATAGCGCCGTCCTATAGCCTAAAAAAGCCCGAAGCCCGGCCCGCGTCTGAGGTAGGCTATGACTGGAAAATTGGCCCGAAGCCCGGCCCTAGGGCGTAAAAAAGTCGGGGCCCGTCGGGCTCGGGCAGAAATGTAGGGCTCTACTTTGAGTAAGGCTGAAAGCGTCTTTCTTTTTAATACATTTCTTGAATGTCTCAATTACTGTAGGCCTAGCCTATAGATAATTATGATATTTGTGGCTGCACCGGGGTCCGTCATTACGCTAAATCATGAGCGGTCCATGGCACCTGCTACCCATGGCTGTTAAGAACTGTATAGGCTACATCAATACATTACAACAATTTCGTGTTATGGGCACTGCCACTGATACAGGCAGCGGAAGAGCCTATTTTACGGAGCTTGCTTCTGCTTTTCAAATGTTTTTACAACAAAAGATGTCGTTAAAACGACATAAGATCTCGTTATTATGAGAAAAGATGTAGCTAAAACGACATAAGATATCGTTATTACGACACAATTGAGTGGAAAAAATAATATGTGTGTGTCAGCAATGCTTCACCGCAAAATTGAACTCGAGGTTTAAAAAAAAAAAAAAAAAAAAAGTGGTGGGTACAAAAGGACTCATGACGAAATCTGGTGGGTACGCGTCCCCCCCGTCCCCCCCGAAATCGACGCCTATGGAAAGGGTTTTGTTTGGTGATTTTATCGACTGATTGGCTATTTTGAAGATGGAAGGAAAAGACCAGCATTATCTGTATTACAGTAACATCTCCTTTTGTGTTTCACTGTCAGAAGAAATGCAGTCCCTGACAGTCTTTGCCTGCTTAACTTCACTCCCCTCCTGTAACACCTTGTGTTAATTTACAACATCCATAAATGTAAACTCCCTGCTAATTTGCACTTTTAATGACAACTTGAAGGTCTGGTTAATGGATATGATCCCTTTTTGAATTACTCAGTCTTTGTAATGCTTGGGTAGAGGCGACATCATGAAATGCTTTATTGTGCGGACAACACAATAAACTTCACTCCAAACATTTAATGGCAACTTTGATGAAGATTTCATTATGTCGTATTGGAAAATGCCCTAAAATCCTCTTCATTTCATGATCAAACGTTTATGAACCTTAGGCAAACATGACCATGAAACTTCAGGAAAATAACTACACAAGTTCCTCGATCTGAAACAATCGACTGCCTCATCAGTTACTAAAGCTTGTGTTCGTAGACTCACAATGATCATCGTGGCACGTTGGATCTGATCTGCAGCACAGCATTGGGCTTTCACAACACTGTCTGCACCCTTAAAGCAAAGCTTGATCATTCGGCATCATGAGACAAATGACTCCGTTAACATGATCGAGTCATGCTTGATAGGAAACCGCTCTGATGTTACTGCGCCAATGATCCGAGGGCTCTCGCTCTCGCTCTCGCTTGTTCTTTTTCTGCTCGTTCAATCACTTACGTGTTTAATTGTGCCATTAATTAGGCTGTTGATGAAGGCGTTGAGGTCAAAGTGAACGCTTGCTTGTCTGGCACAAGAGCTTCATCAAATGGGTCTAAAGTTATGTGAGCAATATCAGAACTACACAGAGCTTGAACAACAAACGCATTACGACTCCATTCACCCATCAATGCTCAAATCTTCAAGTTTAATAATGCAAATGCATATAAATGATTATTCCTGACGGATCAGAGGTTAGGGATGTTTTAAAGTGTGCCTTATAATAACTTCCATGTCATGGCCTGCCGTATTTCATCACGCCGCAGCCGCTTCTCCACCCCAGAATATGACAGAACGGAGATTTGCTGTTGCTGTTTAAAGAAATGGTGGTAACACCTAACATTAAAATAACCATCTACATGTTTGTTCAGCATATTGTAAATATACAGTATTCAATTACAACATTATTGCTACTAATAAAGCAGCCCGAATGCGGGAATTTACACAACAAACAACTGAGTGTGTGTTCCTCAGGCGAGCAGATTCTGGAGATTAAACTGAGTGTGTTAGGCGTTATATTATGGGATTATGTTCATTAAGCTTTTGGAACTATTGACAAAACCAGTCTAAACTTTAGTCAGCATTTTAATTTGTCAGGTTATTGACTATACAGACGCTTCTAAAACTATAAGATATGTGGAATGACGTGGAAGACGTGTGTGATTTGAATCTTTATTGCCTAAATACACCTTTGACCACACAAGTAATAATTCATGAATGTGTCAAAATTAATGCAAAGACTCATTTTACTGCGTAGTTGTTGTTGTTGTGTGTGTGTGTGTGTGTGTGTGTGTGTGTGTGTATATATATGTAACATTATGACCTGACAGGTGAAGTGAATAACACTGATGATCTCCTGTTAGTGGGTGGGATATATTAGGCAGCAAGTGAACATTTTGTCCTCAGAGTTGATGTGTTAGAAGCAGGAAAAATGGGCAAGTGTAAGGATTTGAGCGAGTTTGACAAGGGCCAGATTGTGACGGCTAGACGACTGGGTCAGAGCATCTCCAAGACTGGAGTGGTCAGTGGAGGACCAGTGGAGAACCGGCCACAGGGTCATGGAGGACCAGTGGAGAACCGACCACATGGTCATGGAGGACCAGTGGAGAACCGGCCACAGGGTCATGGAGGACCAGTGGAGAACCGGCCACAGGGTCATGGAGGACCAGTGGAGAACCGACCACATGGTCATGAAGGACCAGTGGAGAACCGGCCACAGGGTCCAGTCAAGGCTCATTGATGCCCGTGTGGTCGATCAAACAGACGAGCTACTGGAGCTCAAACTGCTCAAGACGTTAATGCTGGTTCTGATAGAAAGGGGTCAGAAGGTGTGAGGGCACCGCTACCTTGGGGTCAAAAGTTATAACGAAATTTCCAAACAACGAGTTTGAGGCGTTGACTTGGCCTCCAAATTCCCCAGATCTCAATCCAATTGAGCATCTGTGGGATGAGCTGAACCAACAAGTCTGATCCATGGAAGCCCCGCCTCGCAACGTACAGGACTTAAAGGATCTGCTGCTAACATCTTGGTGCCAGATACCACAGCACACCTTCAGGGGTCTAGAGGAGTCCATGGCCAGTTTCAGGGCGGTTTTGGCAGCAAAAGGGGGACCAACACAATGTTAGGAAGGTGCTCATAATATTATATACAGTATATATCATTTGACAAATAGCCAGAAAATTTTATTTAGCTTGTTTGCAAAATGTAATGAGGGGCCAAGCACTGAAGGCACCTTGAGTCTGTGGCAGCCCATAGAACTGTTTGCGGGAAAGTTATGAAATTTGGCACACAGATAGAGGCAGAACAGATTTGAAGTCTCTAACTCAATCCCTGTAGCGCCACCAACTGTCCAAAATTGCACTCATGTTTATGCTAATAACTTTTGAACCGTAAGGGCTAGACATTCTTTTGTCCTCAAGACGATTACATTTTTCGGTCATGAAGAATTTTCCAAAAAACCTACTTTTTCGTACTCCTCCTAGGCCGTTGCGTAGCTTTCCATGAAAATTGAACCAGATCATCTTCAGACCATGCCGACTAAAAATTCAAGTTGATTCATCAAACCGTTCTCAAATAACACGCAAGTGAATTTGACAAAGTGTCCGCCAAAATGAGTGCAAGGCTATATCTTCTCAAACCACAGATATACATAATAAAGGCTAGATGTCTTACTGCAGAGTCTCTAATGTCATCAGCGGCGGCCATCTTGTCACAGGCAAGCTTTCTGGCGGGCTCCTGATGTGAGGCGAGTGATCTGAACACAAATACTCTTATCTCGCTGAAATCTGAATGGATTTACAAATGGTTTGGTTTCTTACAAACGTTATTAGCGTGGCTATAATTCTGGATGCTTGAACAAATTATGAATTATTATTCATAAGTGTGCAGTGTCATAACTACATCTCTGACGTTTATAACAAACCAAACAGTTTGAAAATCGGTAGAAAATTGAGCAAGTTATGGTTATTTAAAAAGTGCATGCAACATTAAAACACAATGAGTGAGCGAGCTGACTGTGACAAGATGGCTGCCAGGTGTGGACGTCGACCTCCATTGGCCAGCAGCGGACGAGACATCTAGCCTTTATTATGTATATCTATGATGACAACCATGACCTGATGCTATCAGCTCAGTTTCGGTGCAGTGCCACCTAGTGGTCAGAAGATATGAAACATTTTTCTTTTTGCTTATAACTTCTGAACGCTTTGGCATTTTAAATTCGTCGAGTCGAGCGATACTCAATTTCCCCATATCGGCCATTTTGGGCGTCAGCCAATTCGAATTTTGTCATAAAATGCTATTTTTTTATGAACGCATTGGATTATCATTAGGAAACTCTGTATGTGTGTTCGGCACCATGCCCTGACGTTACTCAAAACGCCACCTTGTGGTCAAAAGTTATAGACATTTCCAAAAATGCTAATAACTTTTGATTAAATTGGTCTATTGTAATGAAATAGATTCCTTTGGTCATGCCGATACCAATTTTGCCCTAGTAAAGCAAACGTCCTTTCAGCCTTTTTGATTTTCTTTAAAAACCTACTTTTTTAAACACCTCCTAGACCGTTTGTCCGATATTCATCAATCACCTTCAGACCGACAAAAGTTTATAGATTTCATGTTGATAGACGAAACCAGTTTCGTATGCCGCATCAACACATTTTGATTGCATGATGCCACGGTGTCATTATCACCTCACTCTGACCACACCACATGGTCACAGCGCCACCAATTGGTCAAAAAGTGATAAACCATTCAATCAAATTACTAGTGACTGTATTTATGATTTTGACTAAAACCATCTGAAAACGTCTTTAATTGCTCATTATAGCAGGTGGTCTGATGCATGTGTACATGTTTTTAAACTGTGTTAAAGATAAAGGTTAATTACATTCACAAATGTTGTCATGGTTACCGCTATGTCAATCATCTCAATCGACAACCATTTAGTGGATTCACTCTGGCATTTAGATGCGGATGTCACTCCTGAAACTTTGCGGTGTGTACGAGGCCCTAGAGAATTTAAAGTTTTAACGTAATAAAAAGTTTCCCTGTGACATTCGGCTTCAAATCCCTGTCTGGCTCTAATTGGTACTTTGATTTTCCAGAGTGTAGGTTCAAAGAAGTGCTCAGTTCTATCTTCCCTTTTTAGCCTTGAGAAAAACTGTGTTCAAGTCGCACGCTGTCCTTTCGAGATCTTATTTAGCCAGCCATTTATTTGAATAATTTTGACCATCATGAGACCTCATTAATCTCTGTCAGTGGGCCGGACAGGCTGTGAATGTGCGGGGCTTTCTCCAGGAGCTGAAGTCTAGCGTGGGAGGAAGCCACTTTGTAGGCGCTGGGCTGTTCCTCATCTGTCTCCCATGCGCTGAAGCATGCCTAAAACCTCCGCTGCAGTCCGGCTCCACTCCGCCACCATGACATTTCAATTATACACAGTTCCCCAGGCCGCCGACAGGCTTCTAGCGACTGACAACACACTCCGTGCACTATATCTCCAAAGCAAATGGATGCGAGTGCTGCTTCAGCAAACAGGACGTCCCGCCTCTCTTAAAGGAATCTGTTTGATTAAGGTGGTCAGAGGCTCAATAACAGATCACACGATTTCACTCGTGAAAAAAATATACTGCCAAGTCCGTTCCAGTACAATAAATTAAAATCCCAGGTCAGACTTGTGGATTTAGCGCCCTCAGTATGTCAATAAAGGCTTACTGTGTTGTTGACTTAGTTTTCTTGTGGTCACATGATGGATATTACGCCGTCAGCTGGTATTGATTGTGAATAAGTTGGGAAGAAAGTTTTAGTTCGGCCTTGAAAAGACACACACAACGTAATTTGACACTTCTTACATTTTGGTTAGCAACAGGGCCGTGCAGAGAGTTCTTCAGGGGCAGGGGCTCAAATGTAAAAAAGGGGCTATATATATATACACATATACACATACATATACACATATACACATATACACACATACACACATACACACATACACACATACACACATACACACATACATATATACATATACATATACATATACATATACATATACATATACACATATACACATACATATACATATATACACATATACATATACATCCTTATGCTCATCAAGCCTGCATTTATTTAATCAAAAATACAGAAAAAACAGTATCCTAATATTGTGAAATATTATTACATTATGTTCTTTTTAACTTTTTATTAATCCAACAATCTTGAAAAGAGTATCACAGTTTCCATCATTGACATTAAATCCTCATATTAGAATGATTTCTGAATGATCATGTGACACTGAAGAGTGGGGTAATGATGCTGAAAATACAGCTGTGATCACAGGAATAAATTATATTTTAAATTATTTTAAAATAGAAAACCATTATTTTAATAATATTTCACAATATTGCTGTTTTTTATCAAATAAATGCAGGCTTGATGAACATAAGAGACTTCTTTCATAATGCTGCATAATATTCAAAAATGGTAAGTTAATATAATAAAGTCCTTTCACGTCTCCATTTCTCCAGCCTACACTTCACACACAGGCCTGTAGGAGCCGCTGGCACTTGGGTTTTGTTAACTTTGATAGTTTCATGAAATAGTAAACGGTGTATCAATATACAGAAATACAAGTGAATTTAACTCTACTTACCATTAATGCGACTTTTTCTGCTGTGGTTTTGTGCAAGGATTTGTTTGTTGTCAGTTAAAATCCATTTTGTCAGTGATGCAATTAATAAAATGAGCCAAACCGCAGGAAATCGTTCCACAAACGTTAGTTCGTCTGTCCATGTCCTTTTAAACCGATTTATGAATAAGAACAGAAAATTACCGCTTCACATCGCCCAATGGAATTTGAACTTGCTTTGCCAGATCACGATTGGTTGGTGTAAATACATGACAAACGGGCATTGGTGAATTGTGTAATACTTTAAAATATATAATATATAGATTTGTAATTAAATCAACACATTAGCTCTGATTATGGATGAAAAAAAAATATTGGTTTATTTTTTCTCGTGAGGCCACACACTCTCTGAAAGGACCATATTTGGCTCGAGAGCCGTTTCCGAACGGTGGAAAATCAGCTGTCAATCAAAACGCACGCAACCCATAGCAACGCGTTATGGCAACGCCTCAACAGAAATTGTCCGACTTTTGAGCCGTTCGTTACTATTGTATACATTGTCATGTTATAATATCAAATTTATTTAGTTTTATTAACCACAATATTATCATTGATATTTGTCTGAGAGGGGCACTTTTGATTCATTTTGAAAAAGGGCAGGGGCTCGAGCAGCCAAAGCCCCCCCCCTCTGCACGTGCCTGGTTAGCAATAACACACACGCAACAATGCTGTATAGTCAGGCAAACAGCTTTTATATAGCAGTTATTTCAAGCACAATATTTCTAGTTACTTGGCTTTTGTTCCGCCAATGCATGACTTATTCTTTTTCTCCATGTTCATCTTTCTTTATGTTGCTGTTTGAGCATGAAAAAGGTTCCAGCAGGAGTTCTTCTCTATATCAGTGTTTCTGAGCTCCTCAAACGCCTCCATCTTGAGTTTCTACCGGGAACCAACAGGTCACAATATTCCTCATTATAATCATTAATATGCAGAATAAAGGGCTGGTTGAGTTAGTTAGTCGTGTGTTGAAACTGCCAGTTATGGTGAGGGGCGGGACATTCCCCAAACACCAATCACAACACACCGCTCCAGCCGACCAATCAGAGCACAGTGTGATTTTCAGAAGGCGGGTCTTCATAGAGACAGGAAGTAAACAGAGCGTTACTGACAGACTGGGAAGAGAGGAGCCGCAACACTGGAGAATATGAGGAGATAATCAACATTACAGCAGGAAAACCTGCTCTAGACAACAGCAAGACTTTGAAGAAGGGGCTTAATATGTCCTCTTTAAACAAAGCCACAGTTGTGTGTATCCGCCACAGTGTTTCTTTATTGAGTGAATTGGTAGTCTCAGACATATGGCACACTTATCTGGAAACACTTCAGTCGTTTTAAAGTCGTCCTCTGATTGGTTGAATTCTACATGATGTCCTGTAGATGCCTGACTAGTGACCTAGAGCTGATTGAGACGCACCTGAAGTCTGTAATGTAAAACTAGAGCGTGTTGATGCAGCTCTGCCTGCTATTCAATCAATCAATCAACATTTATTTATACAGCCCTTTACAACACTCAAGGTGAACCAAAGTGCTTTCCAATGAAAATAATAAAAACAAATAATAAAACACAAAATTAGAAACCAACAACTGGAGAATGCCACAGCAACTGTTAAAATTAAAAGCCAGTCTAAATAAATGAGTTTTAAGCTTAGCCTTAAATAGGCCCAAGTCAGTAATTGTACGTATATCAGCAGGGATCTTATTCCAGAGTCTATTCTATCAGTTAATGTTACTCCTGATCGGAGGCTTCCGTAAATATTTAGTTTATGCATAGATTTAGGCTTTAACAAAGCTTAATGGTGCAACGCAAAAATATTATGTAGTGCATAAGTTGTAACTTAGTGCCCATTTACATCAACACTAGGCTAGTTGTAACTTAGTGCCCATTTACATCAACACTAGGCTAGTTGTAACTTCGTGCCCATTTACGGCAACACTAGGCTAGTTGTAACTTAGTGCTCATTTACGTCAACACTAGGCTAGATGTAACTTAGTGCCCATTTACGTCAACACTAGGCTAGTTGTAACGTAGTGCTCATTTACGTCAACACTAGGCTAGATGTAACTTAGTGCCCATTTACGTCAACACTAGGCTAGTTGTAACTTAGTGCCCATTTACGTCAACACTAGGCTAGTTGTAACGTAGTGCTCATTTACGTCAACACTAGGCTAGATGTAACTTAGTGCCCATTTACGTCAACACTAGGCTAGATGTAACTTAGTGCCAATTTACGTCAACACTATGCTAGTTGTAACTTAGTGCCCATTTACGTCAATACTAGGCTAGTTGT
The DNA here is from genome assembly GCA_033150135.1 of Gobio occitaniae. NCBI lineage: Eukaryota > Metazoa > Chordata > Actinopteri > Cypriniformes > Gobionidae > Gobio > Gobio occitaniae. The sequence goes on from JARQWZ010000784.1 coordinate 459,600, forward strand.
AACTTAGTGCCCATTTACGTCAACACTAGGCTAGTTGTAACTTAGTGCTCATTTACATCAACACTAGGCTAGTTGTAACTTAGTGCTCATTTACATCAACACTAGGCTAGATGTAACTTAGTACCCATTTACGTCAACACTAGGCTAGTTGTAACTTAGTGCTCATTTACATCAACACTAGGCTAGTTGTAACTTAGTGCTCATTTACGTCAACACTAGGCTAGTTGTAACTTAGTGCCCATTTACGTCAACACTAGGCTAGTTGTAACTTAGTGCTCATTTACATCAACACTAGGCTAGTTGTAACTTAGTGCTCATTTACGTCAACACTAGGCTAGATGTAACTTAGTGCCCATTTACGTCAACACAAGGCTAGATGTAACTTAGTGCCCATTTACGTCAACCATAGGCTAGTTGTAACTTAGTGCTCATTTACGGCAATACTAGGCTAGTTGTAACTTAGTGCCCATTTACGTCAACACTAGGCTAGTTGTAACTTAGTGCCCATTTACATCAACACTAGGCTAGATGTAACTTAGTGCTCATTTACGGCAATACTAGGCTAGTTGTAACTTAGTGCCCATTTACGTCAACACTAGGCTAGTTGTAACGTAGTGCTCATTTACGTCAACACTAGGCTAGATGTAACTTAGTGCCCATTTACGTCAACACTAGGCTAGTTGTAACGTAGTGCTCATTTACGTCAACACTAGGCTAGATGTAACTTAGTGCCCATTTACGTCAACACTAGGCTAGATGTAACTTAGTGCCCATTTACATCAACACTAGGCTAGTTGTAACGGAGTGCTCATTTACGGCAATACTAGGCTAGTTGTAACTTAGTGCCCATTTACATCAACACTAGGCTAGTTGTAACGTAGTGCCCATTTACGTCAACACTAGGCTAGATGTAACTTAGTGCTCATTTACGGCAACACTAGGCTAGATGTAACTTAGTGCCCATTTACGTCAACACTAGGCTAGATGTAACTTAGTGCCCATTTACGTCAACACTAGGCTAGATGTAACTTAGTGCTCATTTACGTCAACACTAGGCTAGATGTAACTTAGTGCTCATTTACGGCAATACTAGGCTAGTTGTAACTTAGTGCCCATTTACGTCAACACTAGGCTAGTTGTAACTTAGTGCCCATTTACATCAACACTAGGCTAGATGTAACTTAGTGCTCATTTACGGCAATACTAGGCTAGTTGTAACTTAGTGCCCATTTACGTCAACACTAGGCTAGTTGTAACGTAGTGCTCATTTACGTCAACACTAGGCTAGATGTAACTTAGTGCCCATTTACGTCAACACTAGGCTAGTTGTAACGTAGTGCTCATTTACGTCAACACTAGGCTAGATGTAACTTAGTGCCCATTTACATCAACACTAGGCTAGTTGTAACGGAGTGCTCATTTACGGCAATACTAGGCTAGTTGTAACTTAGTGCCCATTTACATCAACACTAGGCTAGTTGTAACGTAGTGCCCATTTACGTCAACACTAGGCTAGATGTAACTTAGTGCTCATTTACGGCAACACTAGGCTAGATGTAACTTAGTGCCCATTTACGTCAACACTAGGCTAGATGTAACTTAGTGCCCATTTACGTCAACACTAGGCTAGATGTAACTTAGTGCTCATTTACGGCAATACTAGGCTAGTTGTAACTTAGTGCCCATTTACGTCAACACTAGGCTAGTTGTAACTTAGTGCCCATTTACATCAACACTAGGCTAGATGTAACTTAGTGCTCATTTACGGCAATACTAGGCTAGTTGTAACTTAGTGCCCATTTACGTCAACACTAGGCTAGTTGTAACGTAGTGCTCATTTACGTCAACACTAGGCTAGTTGTAACGTAGTGCTCATTTACGTCAACACTAGGCTAGATGTAACTTAGTGCCCATTTACATCAACACTAGGCTAGTTGTAACTTAGTGCTCATTTACGGCAATACTAGGCTAGTTGTAACTTAGTGCCCATTTGCATCAACACTAGGCTAGTTGTAACGTAGTGCTCATTTACGTCAACACTAGGCTAGATGTAACTTAGTGCCCATTTACGTCAACACTAGGCTAGTTGTAACGTAGTGCTCATTTACGTCAACACTAGGCTAGATGTAACTTAGTGCCCATTTACATCAACACTAGGCTAGTTGTAACGTAGTGCTCATTTACGTCAACACTAGGCTAGATGTAACTTAGTGCCCATTTACATCAACACTAGGCTAGTTGTAACGTAATGCTCATTTACGTCAACACTAGGCTAGATGTAACTTAGTGCCCATTTACGTCAACACTAGGCTAGTTGTAACGTAGTGCTCATTTATGTCAACACTAGGCTAGATGTAACTTAGTGCCCATTTACGTCAATACTAGGCTAGTTGTAACTTAGTGCCCATTTACATCAACACTAGGCTAGTTGTAACTTAGTGCTCATTTACATCAACACTAGGCTAGTTGTAACTTAGTGCTCATTTACGTCAACACTAGGCTAGATGTAACTTAGTGCCCATTTACGTCAACACAAGGCTAGATGTAACTTAGTGCCCATTTACGGCAACACAAGGCTAGTTGTAACTTAGTGGCCATTTACGTCAACACTAGGCTAGTTGTAACTTAGTGCCCATTTACGTCAACACTAGGCTAGTTGTAACTTAGTGCCCATTTACGTCAACACTAGGCTAGATGTAACTTAGTGCCCATTTATGTCAACACTAGGCTAGTTGTAACTTAGTGCTTGCCATTTACATCAACACTAGGCTAGTTGTAAATTAGTGCCCATTTAAGTCAACACTAGGCTAGATGTAACTTAGTGCCCATTTACGTCAACACTAGGCTAGATGTAACTTAGTGCCCATTTATGTCAACACTAGGCTAGTTGTAACTTAGTGCCCATTTATGTCAACACTAAGCTAGTTGTAACTTAGTGCCCATTTACGTCAACACTAGGCTAGATGTAACTTAGTGCCCATTTACGTCAACACTAGGCTAGTTGTAACTTAGTGCTCATTTACGTCAACACTAGGCTAGTTGTAACTTAGTGCCCATTTTTGTCAACACTAGGCTAGTTGTTACTTAGTGCCCAGTTACGTCAACACTAGGCTAGTTGTAACTTAGTGCTCATTTACATCAACACTAGGCTAGTTGTAACTTAGTGCTCATTTACGTCAACACTAGGCTAGATGTAACTTAGTGCCCATTTACGTCAACACAAGGCAGGTTTGTAACTTAGTGCCCATTTACGGCAACACAAGGCTAGTTGTAACTTAGTGGCCATTTACGTCAACACTAGGCTAGTTGTAACTTAGTGCCCATTTACGTCAACACTAGGCTAGTTGTAACTTAGTGCCCATTTACGTCAACACTAGGCTAGTTGTAACTTAGTGCCCATTTACGTCAACACTAGGCTAGATTTAAATTATTGCCCATTTACATCAACACTAGGCTAGATGTAACTTAGTGCCCATTTACATCAACACTAGGCTAGATGTAACTTAGTGCCCATTTACGGCAACACTAGGCTAGATGTAACTTGGTGCCCATTTACGTCAACACTAGGCTAGATGTAAATTAGTGCCCATTTAAGTCAACACTAGGCTAGATGTAACTTAGTGCCCATTTACGTCAACACTAGGCTAGATGTAACTTAGTGCCCATTTATGTCAACACTAGGCTAGTTGTAACTTAGTGCCCATTTATGTCAACACTAAGCTAGTTGTAACTTAGTGCCCATTTACGTCAACACTAGGCTAGATGTAACTTAGTGCCCATTTACGTCAACACTAGGCTAGTTGTAACTTAGTGCTCATTTACGTCAACACTAGGCTAGTTGTAACTTAGTGCCCATTTTTGTCAACACTAGGCTAGTTGTTACTTAGTGCCCAGTTACGTCAACACTAGGCTAGTTGTAACTTAGTGCTCATTTACATCAACACTAGGCTAGTTGTAACTTAGTGCTCATTTACGTCAACACTAGGCTAGATGTAACTTAGTGCCCATTTACGGCAACACAAGGCTAGTTGTAACTTAGTGGCCATTTACGTCAACACTAGGCTAGTTGTAACTTAGTGCCCATTTACGTCAACACTAGGCTAGTTGTAACTTAGTGCCCATTTACGTCAACACTAGGCTAGATGTAACTTAGTGCCCATTTACGGCAACACAAGGCTAGATGTAACTTAGTGCCCATTTACGGCAACACAAGGCTAGTTGTAACTTAGTGGCCATTTACGTCAACACTAGGCTAGTTGTAACTTAGTGCCCATTTACGTCAACACTAGGCTAGTTGTAACTTAGTGCCCATTTACGTCAACACTAGGCTAGATTTAAATTATTGCCCATTTACATCAACACTAGGCTAGATGTAACTTAGTGCCCATTTACGGCAACACAAGGCTAGTTGTAACTTAGTGGCCATTTACGTCAACACTAGGCTAGTTGTAACTTAGTGCCCATTTACGTCAACACTAGGCTAGTTGTAACTTAGTGCCCATTTACGTCAACACTAGGCTAGTTGTAACTTAGTGCCCATTTACGTCAACACTAGGCTAGATTTAAATTATTGCCCATTTACATCAACACTAGGCTAGATGTAACTTAGTGCCCATTTACATCAACACTAGGCTAGATGTAACTTAGTGCCCATTTACGGCAACACTAGGCTAGATGTAACTTGGTGCCCATTTACGTCAACACTAGGCTAGATGTAACTTAGTGCCCATTTACGTCAACACTAGGCAAGTTGTAACTTAGTGGCCATTTACATCAACACTAGGCTAGATGTAACTTAGTGCTCATTTACGTCAACACTAGGCTAGATGTAACTTAGTGCTCATTTACGTCAACACTAGGCTAGTTGTAACTTAGTGCTCATTTACATCAACACTAGGCTAGTTGTAACTTAGTGCTCATTTACGTCAACACTAGGCTAGATGTAACTTAGTGCTCATTTACGGCAATACTAGGCTAGTTGTAACTTAGTGCTCATTTACGTCAACACTAGGCTAGTTGTAACTTAGTGCTCATTTACGTCAACACTAGGCTAGATGTAACTTAGTGCCCATTTACGTCAACACTAGGCTAGTTGTAACTTAGTGCCCATTTACGTCAACACTAGGCTAGATATAACTTAGTGCCCATTTACATCAACACTATTCTAGTTGTAACTTAGTGCCCATTTACGTCAACACTAGGCTAGTTGTAACTTAGTGCTCATTTACATCAACACTAGGCTAGATGTAACTTAGTGCCCATTTACATCAACACTAGGCTAGTTGTAACTTAGTGCCCATTTACGTCAACACTAGGCTAGTTGTAACTTAGTGCCCGTTTACATCAACACTAGGCTAGTTGTAACTTAGTGCCCATTTACGTCAACACTAGGCTAGTTGTAACTTAGTGCCCATTTACGTCAACACTAGGCTAGTTGTAACTTAGTGCCCATTTACATCAACACTAGGCTAGATTTAACTTATTGCCCATTTACATCAACACTAGGCTAGATGTAACTTAGTGCCCATTTACGGCAACACTAGGCTAGATGTAACTTAGTGCCCATTTACGTCAACACTAGGCTAGTTGTAACTTAGTGCTCATTTACATCAACACTAGGCTAGTTGTAACTTAGTGCACATTTACGTCAACACTAGGCTAGTTGTAACTTAGTGCTCATTTACGTCAACACTAGGCTAGATGTAACTTAGTGGCCATTTACGTCAACACTAGGCTAGTTGTAACTTAGTGCCCATTTACGTCAACACTAGGCTAGATGTAAGTTAGTGCCCATTTACGTCAACACTAGGCTAGTTGTAACTTAGTGGCCATTTACATCAACACTAGGCTAGTTGTAACTTAGTGGCCATTTACATCAACACTAGGCTAGATGTAACTTAGTGGCCATTTACGTCAACACTAGGCTAGTTGTAACTTAGTGGCCATTTACATCAACACTAGGCTAGATGTAACTTAGTGCCCATTTACGTCAACACTAGGCTAGTTGTAACTTAGTGCCCATTTACGTCAACACTAGGCTAGTTGTAACTTAGTGCACATTTACGTCAACACTAGGCTAGTTTGTAACTTAGTGCTCATTTACGTCAACACTAGGCTAGATGTAACTTAGTGGCCATTTACGTCAACACTAGGCTAGTTGTAACTTAGTGCCCATTTACGTCAACACTAGGCTAGATGTAAGTTAGTGCCCATTTACGTCAACACTAGGCTAGTTGTAACTTAGTGGCCATTTACATCAACACTAGGCTAGTTGTAACTTAGTGGCCATTTACATCAACACTAGGCTAGATGTAACTTAGTGGCCATTTACGTCAACACTAGGCTAGTTGTAACTTAGTGGCCATTTACATCAACACTAGGCTAGATGTAACTTAGTGCCCATTTACGTCAACACTAGGCTAGTTGTAACTTAGTGGCCATTTACGTCAACACTAGGCTAGATGTAACTTAGTGGCCATTTACATCAACACTAGGCTAGTTGTAACTTAGTGCCCATTTACGTCAACACTAGGCTAGATGTAAGTTAGTGCCCATTTACGTCAACACTAGGCTAGTTGTAACTTAGTGGCCATTTACATCAACACTAGGCTAGTTGTAACTTAGTGGCCATTTACATCAACACTAGGCTAGATGTAACTTAGTGGCCATTTACGTCAACACAAGGCTAGTGTTAACTTAGTGGCCATTTACATCAACACTAGGCTAGATGTAACTTAGTGGCCATTTACGTCAACACTGGGCTAGTTGTAACTTAGTGCCCATTTACGTCAACACTAGGCAAGTTGTAACTTAGTGGCCATTTACATCAACACTAGGCTAGATGTAACTTAGTGCCCATTTACGTCAACACTAGGCTAGATGTAACTTAGTGCCCATTTACATCAACACTAGGCTAGATGTAACTTAGTGCCCATTTACGTCAACACTAGGCAAGTTGTAACTTAGTGGCCATTTACGTCAACACTAGGCTAGATGTAACTTAGTGCCCATTTACGTCAACACTAGGCAAGTTGTAACTTAGTGCCCATTTACGTCAACACCAGGCAAGTTGTAACTTAGTGGCCATTTACATCAACACTAGGCTAGTTGTAACTTAGTGCTCATTTACATCAACACTAGGCTAGTTGTAACTTAGTGCTCATTTACGTCAACACTAGGCTAGATGTAACTTAGTGGCCATTTAAGTCAACACTAGGCTAGATGTAAGTTAGTGCCCATTTACGTCAACACTAGGCTAG